>LPNX010954387.1:689780-753909 GCA_001517045.1 Pseudotsuga menziesii
AGAAAATATGGTGTATCGATGGAAATAAAACTAGGCGTAACACCAGGTGCAAAACTGGAAGCAACATTTGGTGCAAACAAAAACTTAAAACGAGACACAATTTTAGATGCAAGACGGGACAAAACATTGAATGTAAAACTAGACGTAATATTGAATGCAAGATGGGATGCAACATTAGACACACAACTAGATGAAATATTAGATACAAACATGGGCGCAAAACTAGGCACAACACTAGGCGCAACACTGGGTGCAAAATTGGGCTCAGACATAGATGCAAAAAAAGACATCAACCGGGATGCAACACTAGGTGCAAACCTAGATGCAAAATATGACGTAAAACGAGATGAAAGATTTGGCACAAACATGGATACAAAAAAAGACGTAAAACAAGATACAAAATTAGATGCAAATGGGGATGCAACATTATAAGTAAATTTGGAGGCAAAACTAGAGGCAATATTAGGCCTAAAATTGGATGCAAACCTAGATGCAGAATTGGATACATAATTTTATGTACTAACATGGTGCAAAATTGGGTGTAAGACTCGATGAAAAACTAGGAGCAAAATAAGACACAACATTGGATGCAAAATGAGCATGAAACTCGTTGCAAACAAGGATGTAACAAAGGACGCAAAAAAAGATGCAATAGAAGTTGAAAAATTGGGCGCAAATAAAGGCTTAACATTAGATGCAAAAAATTGGGCACAAAAATGGACACAAAAATGGACACAAAAATGGATGTTAAAAAGGATGGAAAAAAAGATGCAATAGACGGCATTTTACGAAAATGTACAATAGCGCCAGGTTTAGCACCGGATTGTTCACCACAGCTGGGAAAAAATTACACTAAAATCCGGCGCTAAATTTGACGCTAAATCCAGTTTTTGTTGTAGTGTCAATTCATTGATCAATGGTTGTAGGTAAACATTCATATTCTTCAATTGTCCTATAATAGGGGCTATAAGAGCCATTATAAGATGTTCATTCTTCACAGACAACCATGAGTACATATTGTTATTGATCACTACTAAAGGTCAAATAATATAGTTGTTGTTTTAAATGGAATATCGTTTGATGCCATCCATGGCTATGCTCAATCAAAATCTATGTACTTCATCCTTCATTTATCTAGCCATGTATCCTTGATATGCTTCATGGTTATAGAATCGGTTGCGATTTTCATAACTCTTGACTTACTTTGTTGCGATACATGTCATCCCTAACACAACTAATTATTTGGAACGAAATAGCATTTGAATCCTTGGGATTACATGCATGTGCCTCAATATGTTATGTGGAGGACCATGTGCTTTACCCTTGTATCTTGATTATGGTACCTACCATGCCACATTTTGGACATATCTATTTGTCTCCATATTTGCCTCTATATAGAATACAATCATTTGTACACACATGATATGATATATACTAAATACACAACATTTTAAACATTTGCTTTGACTCTTCGTATTTGTCATCCAAGACATTATAACTCAAAAGTACCTTATCTTTGAATAACATGTAGTTAGTGGACAATAGAAATGTATAATGTCATTTAAAATTCATAAAATTAACCATTTTCATTGTTGATTGTGTGATAACATGACTCATAATATAAGGGACTTGATGGTCAGTTACCTCAAAAGTGCCAAGAAACACACATTTAACATGGCATACATTGCCTTCAAGTTTTATAATAACATTGTTGTCCCCAACTGGGTAGAATTTGATCGTCTAGAACCAAAGAGAGAGGTACTGGAAGTATATTTAAGGATTTCGAAGAAGGTATCAGTGATATGAGCATCATCCCCTATCTCATCATTCTATAGTGCATCTAACAACATTTCCTCCATGGAACTCGTATGTCATAAGAAATCATCCGCACCAACCTCTATGCCATTGCCTCCATTGCTAACATGTGAAGAACTATTGTTATTGTAGGCATTCCTAATTAGAAAATCAGGACATATTGGGAATTTAAAAGGTAGTTGATTCAACCATGCTCAGTATGCTTCCTCTCTGAGGTGTGCTCTTTTTGCAACCTTTTCTCAATTTGACATTGTAGAGGGATGCAACAGAAGATGGTATATAGGTCACTCATCATCAAGATCCTGATTTCAAAAATATTGAAAATTACATCGATGATATTATTAAGCAGAATGCAATTGGTTTCTTCAAACATTATACCAAACAATGATTATAGATGCATGGGAATTTTTTTCAATAGTAAATGTCCAACAAAAAGCAATTTATAAAAAAAAAAGTTCAAATTGAGCAATGCATTTATATTAATCCCATTGAAAATAATAAAATACAATTAAGCAATGATTTTGTCTTATGCCCCAAGGGGATGTTTGAAAAGTAGTCCCAATGCAAGACATCTTTGATAAGCAGTTGGTGGTCTACACAAGTTATAGTTTATTAACAACTCGCCACAAGGAGACAAACTACATATTGCATGCACAATTACAAATCTGGACACTTTCCTTTTTTAGAAAGAACTCTTGGTCATTGGAGTGTTCCTCAAGTAAACAATTTCAATAAAATAAAGAGCACCTAGAACTATTTATGAACGTTGGAATGTTCACAATAGTGTGTGGATGCCCATCGATATATAATAGGTTATTCCTGTTAAATTTTTCAAAAGCTTAAGCATTCATGCACATAGTATACATGGAAATGTTATGTTTGTATTTAACAATATTCAAGTAATCGGACTAAAAATAAATAGGACCACAAAATGGCATAAGTGAAATAGATTGTTTTGGAGGAACGAGTACATGTTAAAGGATAAAATATTTGCAACATCTATCTTAGACTTGGAAATTAGAAAGTTATCACCATAAAAGGATATTTCGGTTCCAACATCAGTTTGAGGTAGAAAAGATGGTCAAGCGCCATAAAAAGAGTGGTTGTAACAAGTTTGGTATTTACTTTGCAGATGCATGAGAAGAGAGAAGTCATCACTGCCTCCAACAATTGGACCAACCTTGGTGTGTACTTGGACATTTTTCTTTTAACTCGTACAACTTTTTGGATATCCTAGTAGATATGATTTGGGTGGTGTTGAAATCATACATTGGATGATTAGAACTTTCAGTTGACTAAACACAAGCAGAGGGGTTGATAAATTTAGGACAAAACATAGTAGTTTTGGCTTCCAACTTTTCAAAAAATGAGCATAAGGAAGTGTTACTATGTGTATTTTCTAAATAAACTATTGGATTTTTTGCTAATGTAGGAGGTATTAGACCATCAACATCGGGTATTCGATCATTAATATAATGGGTGATTGTAACACAATGAGGTTTCTCCTTCAATCCTTAACATTTTGAACAACCACATACTATTGGTGAGTCATAAAAGAGATCCAACTCACAATGAATTACCATTGATGACCGAGGATTATGGCTGGAAGATGAAATATTACAATTGGCGAGGTAAAGAAGTTGTCCATTTTCATCTACCAATTACTTACGGTGTCTTGCTCCTGATAAGAGATTGCGACATTTTTCAATTGGTGGAATATTTTGTGCATACAAAATTGATCGCGAATCAAGATCCTACAAAATTGAATACATTATTATTTAGATTCACATGGATAAATAACATAAATCAATTAGATATTCAAAATATAAATAAAATATGGACTTACTGAAGATGGAAATGGAGAACTCGATGAACTTTGAACAGTATGGAATGAGATGGAATTTGAATAATTGGCCATTTGATATTATAACTTTTTATCTATGCATTTGAGCCAAATCCGCAATCAATATATGGATATGGTCCTAAAATAAATTTTGAGAACCATATCACAATCTAACTTCCATGATAGTTTTGAAACCATTTTTTAATAATAAGGTGAGTTTAAACAACTTATGCATACTATGAAGTATTGTAATTGATGTGACTGAATATTAGAAAAATAATTTGAGATGAATATACCATTCTAAGTTTAAACATACATTCATATGGTTTTTTACTCTAGTGCGCCTTAATAATAAAAATGCACGAGTGCGTCGTGAGTAACTAAACACATCAATGCATTTAAAACACTCATGCACCCTCTTTAAACATATGCAGAAATATCCGCAAAAGAAAATATCCGCTATATTTGATGGAAGATATTTAACTATGCATTTTTCCATATTATTGAAGTATGTGTGCTTTACATATATAATCGCATAGTGCAATCATACTTCTCATATGCGTCAGTGAATGAAAAATCCTTTTTGTGTATATACTTTTACTGTATGCTATATCATTTTGGTGCATTGATTTTTCAAAAAAAACGTTAAACTAACTTATATGGGAACAATATATTGTTTGCTTCGTCGCATCGGTGTGCACGTATATATAAGAGAATCAATATGTAGAAGAACAAAAACACAAAATTTTCTTTTCCCATGAGATGAAAAAGGGAGCGAGAATTTCTTTTTCAAAAAACTAATTTCATAAAGTGTTAAAAAAAACTAATCACTATTTCAACGTTTTACCGAAAATTTTAGGGGAGAGTTTTGCAAGAGAGACTTAACAGGGAGGAGTTTGGAACAACTAGATCATTCTAAAGCTTGGAATTCGTAATGCATGGTCAATCACACAAAAAATATGCATAGTAGAGATTTCATGTAAATTCTTAATATTGATCTCAATACATGATTTATTTATGCTCCTATTAAAATTTAAAATAAATTCATAAAATAAAATAAAAAATATTTCGTAGTTTCCTTCAACATTTGAACCCCTTATTTCATGTTGCTTCCTTTTCTTTTATGTGGCTACAAAATTTCACATTAGGGTTTAACTCCCTCTATTATTTCACAATTCAAGTTTTTTATTTTTAGGAATTTTAGTTTTAGTGGGTGTGTGATTGCGTATATAAGGAGTTGGGTGCAATGGGAACACTTATTGCATCGAATCTCAAACCTTGTACCTGTCAATTTTATTTCTCTAAAAGACGCTTATGTTGTTTTCAGTGCGGTCCTTTTCATATAACGCATTAGTGTGCTTGTAACAAACAAGCATTGTCCAACTTTAAATTATTTTAAAACATAATATGAAATATCTAGTGTTATGGACATTGTGTCGCACCAGTGCTTTAAATTAAATATAGCGCACCAAAAAAGGCATTGCTTAATTTTTAATTTAAATTTGGTTATAAATGCGTTCATTTATGATGCACGGGTGCTACATGATGGAAATGCACCGAGGTGTTTGTATTCATAGAGCACACCGATATGGAAAACTAATTCTTTAATTGGAACTTGTGTAATTTATTTATAAAATATATTCAATAGATTTTCTATTTAATGGTTGTAATACCATGTGCGTTAAGCCCTAGACATATGTAATTTGTAATTGTTTATTATAGTGGAATAGGGTGTCGGAACCAGGGTCTTTATGGACCTATAGGCATTATTTTTATTTTGTAAATAATTAATTAATTGAAACAACTGGCACACTAGGGAACACTAAAAGAGCATGGGAGGCCTAGATCCACAATGTGAGTGGGAATGGGGACATTCCTACAACTTTAGAACTTGTGTGGTTGATCTTGGTCCATATTTATGCCTTGGTGGCTTTATTAGTTAATGATTACCCAAACATTGTACATCATACCCAACTTTTGATTATTTTAACCTATGTTGGTACTATTGAGCTTAATTAGTAATTTAATGGCCCTTCCTTAATGCTTGGATGGATCCCACTTGTCAAATGTGCCCCTTTGGTGGTTTTGTAACTCCTTTGTGGATTTTACACTTGGTTTTGTAACTCCCACGCACAATTGTTCCCTCATTGTCTATTTTTATCCTTAACACCTCAAAATTTGTGTAAATCCTTATGTAAATCCTTGTGTAACTCCTATCTTCAATAATTTTGATTCCTCTTCATGTATGATGTGTCCACACAAGAATTTGAGTTGAGTGGAGTGACTTGGAGTCACTCTCCTTGAAATTTGAACTGCATGGATTGGATTAGAGTTAACCTCTTTTGGTTGAAATACCCCCCTTGCATTGACTCAAGTTGGCTTACCTCAGTTGGATTTGACCCCCTTGAGTTAGAATTACCTTATTTGGTCTATAAATCCATGTTTGATCTCCTTGGTTGGGGAGGGTTTTATTTGAATGGTTTATTATGTTGGTTATTTTTTGTTGTTCATACCTTTGATGGTGAGAGCTTGGTAAAGTTGTGAGCTTGGGAAGCCATGTATGCTAGTTATGTGAATGAACTTTGTGCTTGAAGCATTGGGATATTTTATGGTGTTTGTGGTAAGCCCAGAAAAGTTTGGTATAGTTCCTTTGTATCCACTTATTGGATTTGTCTTGCACCTACAAATATGTCATGATGTGAATGGTGATATTCCGAGGGCCTAGGGGGTCTAGATTACAATTGCACCTGGTAGTGGGGTGGAAGAATAAGTATGTGGTGAGGAATATATCTTGGCTTCTCAAACTGATACTTGATATATTCTTGAGTGCACCTCTATTGTGTATCTGTGGCCTCATCTCGAGGGTGGCTTGTAAAAGTGAGATCTGGCTTGGCAGTTCCTTGGTTGGGTGGAAGGCAGTCCGGATGATGGTAGTTGTGCATTAATAAGATGAGTTCTTTATATCATGTTTATTTAATTTATTTGGATCTAATATGATTTATTTACAGATGCACATGAAATTTTTGATGAAACGTATGAGTTATTTGTGGAAGAAATTTCTCATGGAATTCAATCTATTTATGCAAGTAAATTTCGTGCACAAATTGTTCGAGGAAATTATTATTTGGAAACTTTGCTACCAAACTGATATTTATGCCCCTTTTCATTATATAATGTTTTTTTTTATGGTGCATTATCCTCAGAATTATTTAAGACACTTATGTTTGGTGTTTTTACCTTTTACTCAAAAACTAGTTCTTCGATTTCATTACTTTGCTTAGTTTGGAGACTTGGCACATGAAGTGTTTGTAAAAATGACTGAGTGTTATTTTTATTCTTATGTATAATGAATACTATTTAAATATGTGTGATAATGTAAGGGAAAATATTCTTTATAGTGTTTGGGAAATGTCTTCTGAAATTCTAGATCAATTTCCAATTTGTAGCTCCATCAATGTAATGGTTTTGAGTAGATTTATGAATTTGTAAATGAAGTGCCTGAAGAAATTTTTGAATGAGATATACCTCTATTATGAATTATAAAACATTTATTTATATTTGTAATGGAATTTGAATGATTCTATAAGCTTTAGATTTAATTATTCTGGCGATTCTTAGAATTACTAGTCAATTCAGATGAGTAGAATTAGCTAGTTTTGTGAGTTATTTAATGGAATGTATATGGGAGAAAAGATACAACTATATGAATGTAGGTGACCCATTATACGCTTTCCATGATATATATTAGTTATATATTTCTCATTATTTGGAATTTGGAAAGTTAAATTGGAAACTAGGTACATTGCAATGAAATTGGTAACTAGTTTTTGGATACGAATCTATGTTTTTGGTAAAAGATGAATGTATAAATATATGCTCTATTATTAAAATTTTATTTGTACTTTATGTGGATACTTTTCAGTTTTTATCATTTACTTATGAATCATTTATTTGTGGTTCAGTCGATTGATTCAATTCCATGCGATAAATGTTAACTAGTTGAATTGAAATTTGGTTGGAAGAATCATCGTTTATGTGAATAGATCTGACCTGCAAATATAAATTTGTTTTGTTGTATGTGCATGCCTAAATATGTGTATAATGGATTTATGTTCAATTTTTGGTTCATTGGCATGGTTGCATGTTGAATTTGCACAAGACTAGCTGTTTGTATGGAACAACTAGTTAACTAGTTCTTGTGGAATCATTTTCATAATTATTATGTTTAATTAATTGAAAAATAGTAATTAGGGATTACTTACATGTTATTAGGTGTTGATTATCAGTTGGACTTGATAATTAGGAATTACGTGATAAACAAATGAAACTATTTTAAGTACTGTCAATTGTACGCTAAGTGTCATTAAGTATCATAAATAGAACACTAATTACTAGTTAATCGTGATTAAGAGTTAACAGCCTTTAAAGGTGGAAGTTATGTCTTATTTGGATTCGAATTGATATGTGATGCTCTTGAAAGGTGTTATTAATCTTTCCCAACCCTTGGATCATACATTGGAATAGTTATTGAATTTATTTTAATTTATTGGTAATTAAACAGACTTTGTCATGATTAAATATTGAAAAGTGAAATTTAATATTTGTTTGACTAATCCGTTGTGCTAAAAATTATGTAATTAGACTTAGAGAGATAATGATATGTCCCTGATACCCTTTGATATCCCAGGGGACATTACAGGTGGCATCAGAGCTTAGGTTCCAACATTGCGGTTGTTGGGCCTTCTACAAAGTTATATTCTTCTATATATGTGCATTTAGAGTTTATAAATTAGTTTTGTGAAAGAAGTTTTACTTATCTTATGTTAATGGAAGAATCAAAAGCCTCACTTCAGAGATCGGTTCAATTGTATCATACCTTTTAATTTCATAAGTTAAGAGATTAAAGATCAATTTGTTGTATGCTTTATAAATTAATTAATATTGCATATTTACAACTCAATAGATTGATTGGTAAGTACTATGCATTACATATTTAATGATGATGATCTAATAGATTTGATTGGTTGATGCATGTTCACCTTACATTGCATGTTTTACTATTGAAGTGATTCGATTGGTCGATGCTTGTGCATTGCCTCTGTTATTGTTCAGTGATATGATTGGTTGGTGTTTGTGCATTGCCTCTTTTATTGTTCAATGATTTGATTGTTCGGTGCTTGTGCATTGCCTCTTTTGTTGTTCAATAATTTTATTGGTCTATACTTTTTCATCATGCATTTCATCTTTTACTACTCATTGAACGTATCAATTTTGAAATGCTTTTGTTGTATGATTGCTTTAATGGTACATCACTTGTGGTATGATTGATATGGTTGTCACATGCCCCATTTTTCCAAAATAATATTATCTTATTTGATTTTATTCCAAGACATTATGCTAAATTTTATGCTAAAGTTGTAATTGATGACTCAACAAAGTCAAGGATGTTGAATGTAATTATGAATATTTTAATTATAAATAAATAAAAAGTGGAGACAACGGCTTGGGAGAGTTGTTAAAAGAGTGTTTACTGGTCAAGTTGGTGGAGGAGACTGGGTGGAGAGCAAATAGACAAGTGTAAGCATCCTCAAACACTTCCAATGTTGTAGGTGGAAACCTCCCTACATTTGTGGTCATGATCCCCCAAGAAAGTGGGACCAGAGGAGGTGGCTCAATTAATCACAACTAACCCAAAAAGACCTAGGCAATTTTAATAAAAATGCCCATTGAAGAGAGCTGAGGCTGCTCATTTCCAAGAAGAGAATCATTCAGGTGAATGTACTTCAGAGGATTTCATTGTGAAGGGAATTTGTGGAAGGTGTTTGAGGGGTAAAACTGTAGAAGTGATCTAGTACAACTTTTCAGCTGAAGGATCTTACTGCTGAGTGCAGAGTTAATACTAAGTCATTGGAATAGCATCTTGTTGCATGCTCCACTAGTTCTCAGCCAAGGAGACCAGGAACAGGCTCGGGGGTCTTGGGAATATGCTGTTTGAGTGCTCTCTAGGAGTTGGTAGGGAGGAACGGCCTCCCAACGCTGTTGTCATCTAGCTTTAAAAACAGGTTCTACAGTCTTTTATTTGCTATGTTAAAAGTTTATATATGAGAATGAATGAATAATGAATGATTTACATGTTTGTAGTGAACTCTTAAAGTTTATAATATTTTAGTTATTTGAATGTTGAATCTGTATTTAGATGAGATAATCCTACCTGTGTTTTTCCCCGTCTGGAATGAACCAGACCGTACTCTAGCACAGGTAGTGTGTTTTAAAATAGATGAAGATATGATAGAAATCTGGATTGATTAGAGTTATTTTTTATTTCAGAACAATGGAGTAATTTATTTCTGTATATAGATGTTTTCAGGAAAGGATACTAATCTGTCTAATTAAGTTATTGTTTAAAAACCAGACTATTGTATTAAGAATGCTAGCAAAGAAGTATTCATAATACTTTACAAACAACAAGTTTATTTCTTTTAACAAGTTGACTACTGTAAATAGGTTATTTATCTTATTCAGAACTGTATTTCTGTAAAATGAAACTACTAACCTGTCACATAGGTAAAATATTTAACTTAGATAAACACTCATTTATTTCTATGAAGAAAGAACCAAGTCATTTTACAGAGTTATTTTATTGTTCATACTGCTTAACTATTTCTACAAATGTTCACATTTCAAGTAGGTTAATTCTAGTATAGTTCTTTTTATAAATAAATTAACTACAACAATTATAATAATGTAACAAGGAAATAATAACAAAACCTATCTATGTACTTATAAAATAGACTGAATACAATGTTAAATAATATTTAATAAATATTATTTATATATGAACAAATTCATTTAAATAAACTAAACAAAAATTAATTATAAAAGAAAATACAGGGTCGAAACCCTTATAGCATTAACATTATACATACTAACATTATAATTTATAGCATAAACATTGTAATTCATAGTAATAACAATATAATCAGATAAGCAATAATCCAAAGATTTGGATTATTTAGTTTTCTGAAACTTTAACTATAAAATATTATTACAGTCCTATAAGGACAGAGAAAGATAACAATGAAAGTATAACCACTATATACCTGTAACAAACAAGTATTTGACATTTATTATTAAACTAACCTACAGATTAATTAAAGAAATTATTTTATGCATAGGTCACTAACAGAATTTAACCTTCCTCGAATATCCGAGCTTATAAACAATTATTGTAATAGAAAGAAATAACAGAATAGGATATAATAATACATTTTAATGCAAGATAAATTTAACAAGTAAGATTTATTTACACAGTCGAAATAGGGTAAGAACCCTAGTATATAAATTACAGTAGGAGCATCGAAATAACCAAGTCCGAGCTCAAGAGAGATAAATCTCTTTACTTAAAGTTTAAACAGAGAATGACTTGATAGGCCGCAAATATTTTTACATAGCTGTACACAAAACAAGTAAAAACAAAATTTACAAGTCACGGCAAAAGCCGGAGTACCCTGCTAACAGCAAGGGTTGGTAAAAAAACTAAGCAAGTAAACCGGAAAATATTAACCCAAGAAGGGTAAATTTGCAAGCCGTAACTTCCATTCAAAACTGTTCCATATAGAACTGAACTAGCATGGATTGCCATGGGTTGAACAGGGCTTACCCGTCACCAAGAAGTTGGCCTTACGCGTTGCACCAGCAGCAAGGAGAAATGTCAACCGTTACCTGCAAGGTTAACCCACGACATTAAAATGTTGCATTATATAATAACTGAGTCAAGAGTAAATTTAAGAACTGTAAAACAAACGAGATTCACATACTTGGAAACGAAGGTAATGTAGCCACCAAGGAACAGGAGCATCGCTACCAGCAAAATAAAGGGCCAACCCTTCATCCCTCCTATGACAGAGATGGTTCCAACGCATGCACAAACCACTACTAGTAGCAGCAAGGAGAAGGGAGCAAAAACCAAGAAAGAAGTGGACAGTGAAGCTTGCACTGTCACCACATTGCGAAGCATGAGAATCCATACTCTTGAAACTCCATGACGGAGACAAGGCTGAAACAAAAGAAAATAACCCCTTTAAACAACCCCAACAGGCAGGCCGTAGAGGAACAAACCCAAACACTACACACAGTCCAAGCAGTAAGCTAAATGTCACGGCCTTTAACAAATTCTTGCCAGGGTAAACTCACGGTGCAAGCAAGGGTTCGAGGACGACGAAGGTAGACTGAACAATAAAACCAGGACGTGGAGCTCATTATCATTCATAGTAGGGTAAGTATGGCGGTCATGGAGTAGTTCCAGAGCATCCCGAAGGCCCGAAAACGACGGAGGAGAATGACAAAGTCTAGGGTTACACCAACCCTTATACTCCCAACACTTGGCCGAGAAGTAACCACGTGGTCTCACAAATTATTCAACCATGCAGTGGGTCGATTCTATAGTCCCTGCATGCCAAATGATTCCCAATTATTCAAACATTATTTTTATGCACAATCATATAGTTTTGTAATCATTCAATGGTTCTACGTGTTCTTGGATGTCAACCTACGGATGCATGGCATAAACTATGAAAGCTCAAATCATTGCCAAGTTTATATTATAGTCATCGCATAATTTAGGTCAAGGTGAATTCAAAGTCCATTATATACACAACCATACCCATAATCTCATCGATGGAGTGGTCTAACGCCACATCCATTACCCATTGCAAGTTACAATATAAACTTTATAATTAGATGTTTATTCACATTAAGCTTTTGGTTGACCATGAAATCAATGAAATCTTATAATCCATTTCATGCTCAAAGTATTTTTATGCATAGAAGATTTAGTTTATCACTAATGATTTATCCATTTAGTCATAGCATAAATATTATAGTTACAACATTGATAAGCCTTGAGCTATCGAATCTAAGTTTATGAAGTAAATCTTATGATATTTGGAAGCTACTAATTAGAAGGCTATTTCATCATCTAGCCAAACCATGATGTTAATAAAGTATTCCTAATAGACTTTGCATAGCTAATCTTGTTGCAACCAACATTTAAGTATGACTTGATTATTTTATAGGACATAATTTTAAATAGGATCTTGAACTTTAGAAGTCTTATTTGTTTATAACCGGAATTACTAGTAAACATGAATGCATTATAAACAAGATAGTTTATGTGTGTATCGTTGAGTATCATAGAAAATTATAGATAAGTGGGTGGCAGATACTCAGATGATGGCTATATATGAATCCTTTACATAGCTCAGATCAACAAAGTTTAATGACATTTGGTTATTTACTAACCATGACAAGTGCTATTAGTTATACCATGTTTTCGATTAGTAACATAATTTTTAGAACTATCTAGTGCTTGCAGGAGGTAATAAATCAATCACTCTTAAATACTTGACCTGAGTTAACTGTTGTGGTCGGAAGCTTAATTCAAGAGCAGTATTATAAAAATAAAATAAGAAACTGGAGTGGAACAATCCCACTAGAATCTAAGTCCTTAGGACTTTATATTTCACTGTAATGTTTAGAACCTTATAGGCATCAAATCTTCATTATAGAAGATGAGTAACAAGCAGTTGGTTATACTATTGTTATAAGCTGATCAGGTATATTACTGTTAGAACAATCATTACAGCTTTGTGAAATTAACTTACGACAAAGATCACAAGTTGTGAACCAGGGAGAATAATTACTGTCGCTATTTACATTAAGAAAGAAACTCTTTTATATATATATCATTGACAAAAATAATTGAAGGAAACAAACTACTTGTTTTACCTCATAGAAGTAGATTGATATGTAACAACTTATTTACCAAGATTTTTATTTTGCAAATAGAAATATAGTTGGATGCTTTATAGAATTAAAAGGCGTTACTCGATCATTCATACCTGTAAAACCTGTAAGAACAAGTAAGCTTGCTGCGTTAGCTTAATGCTAAGTAAGCCCTGGAATCCAAAGGCAGTTCCACCTACTTGTCACAAATTAAAACTCATCAGCGAACCGAAAAATAAATTATTGTACAAGTTAATCCTAACCTTGTATCAAAAAGTAGAATGCTAAGTTACTTAATTAAGATTATATATTAACTAATCTAGTAACTGATTCTTTTATAGATAACTGTTAGCTGTTAGCAGACCGCTTTCTTAGCTTTTTTATGTATTTCAATATTTTTATGAAAATTTGGGGTTTTGACATGCGGTATCCGAGCATAAGGTTCAAACACTAGGCCTTGATGAAGCCCAACTAGCTTTCATGAAACAATAAATTAAATTATTATGGTGATGTATTTTATTTTAAATGTTATTCAACAAAGAATTGTTTTTTGAAGTTTAACAGGCAGGTATGGAAAGGCTGGAAGAGTATGCAGAGGAGGAGTCTCCAGTTACTGAAGGAGGAAATCTACCAAGAGATCCTATACCAGAGGATTTAACTACCAATTCCTTAGAATTGTTACAAAGTGTAAAGGACCTAAAAACTGAAATGGAGTCTGTAAAACAAGAAAATGAAAGGATTTCGAGGGCTCAAGAAGAGTTGAATCAGATCCTAACTGAAAAGTTTCAAACTTTGGGTAGGGGTAGAAGAACAGAATCAGAAGATACCAGTCATCAACGTAAATCTAAAAAGATGAAACATACTAAAACTGAAAGTAGTTCATCTTCTGAAGTGTTTGGTGAACAACGAAATTACCATTCTACTAGTGACAGTAGTGATGATAATCAGTACACCAAAAAGAGGAAATACAAACCTTATGAGGAAATTTCCGAGGAATTCAAAAAGATAAAACCACTAACCTTTAATGGAGAGACAGAGAAGGGGGAGGAAGCTGAATCCTGGTTATCTAGGATGAAGAAGTACTTCCAAATATATAACTATTCTAACCAGTTAAAGGCTAGAATGGCTATATATAACCTCTCAGGAAAGGTTGACATTTGGTGGAAGGACTTGAAAAGAGTTAAGGGCATAAAAGAGAAAAATGTAAACTGGAGTACCTTTAAGAGGTATTTCAAAAAGAAATTTCCTTCTGAGCAATATTATGAGGAGAGAGCCAAATAATTTTATGAGATGATGTTAGGATCAATGACAATGAAGGATCCGAACAACAAGTTCTTAAGTCTACTTAGGTATGTACCATACCTTGTAGATGAGAAACCAAAGGTACAACGATTCCTTAGTTGTCGTCCTTATCATATTAAAGATAGAATTGAATATGGTAACCCAAAGACCTTGGAGGAAGCCATGAGAAAAGCTAACTTCTATTTTGAGCAGAATCGGAAGAAAGAAATCTTGGCCAACTGGAAAGCTAAGAAAAATAATAATCAGTTTGAACAAAAGAAGATGGATTTTGTGCCTAATAGAAATTTTAAGAACAATAAGGCCAAAAATTATCATAATAACAAGAACTTCCAAGGAAATAAGAACAATACACCCAACAACTAGAATAATTTTAAAGGTAAGGATTTTGCAAATAATCATGGAAATTTTACCAAGAGCTTTGAACGCAAAGAGCCTATCAAATGCTAGGAGTGTAATGGCCCACATTATGCTTTATTCTGTCCAAACCGGAAGAAGACTGGTAACAACATTCATACCATACAGGAGGAGATGACCGTTGGGGAACTAGCGAGGACCATGCCCAGAATTAACACAGCCTTGGAGAATCGACAAGCTGAATATCAGACTTCCATGGTGGAAGTAGAAGGTATGATAAATTAGATCCCTGTAACTATTTTGATTGATCCATGAGCTAGTCTTAGTTATATTGCACCCCAAATAGTCAAAAAATGTAAGTTATATATTGGTAAGTTTGAAAATTCATGGTTAGTTTAGTTAGCCACTTGTGCTAAAAGAAAAGTAACTTGTTTTGTTAAAGAATGTGCAATAGTTATGGATAAATTTGAAACTGTTGTTAAACTTAATATTTTGCCTCTTGGTTCTTATGATTTGCTGATTGGTATGGACTAGTTAGAACAACATAGAGTAATTCTAAACTATTATGATAAAACTTTCACATGCTTAAATAGTGATGAAAAATCGATAAGTGTTAAAGGAATCCCTAGAAAAACTACCATAAGGCATATTTCTGCCTTACAGCTTAAGAGAGCTATTAGAAAGGGATGTAAAGCTTATGTAGTAACAATAACTGATGAGGAAAGTTTAATTAAAACAGATAAGTTAAAACTGGAAGACATACCAGTCTTAAGAGAATATGTTGATGTATTCCCAGAAGAGATTCTGAGATTACCTCCGAAAAGGGAATTGGATTTCACCACTGAACTGGTACCGGGTGCAGTACCTAGCTCAAAGGCCCATTATCGAATGAACATACTCGAACTTAATGAATTAAAATCTCAATTAAAAGAATTAATTGATAAAAAGTATATTCGACCAAGTGTGTCTCCTTGGGGGGTACCTCTCATCTTCTTCAAGAAGAAGGACAAAACTATGCAACTTTGCATAGATTACCATCAGTTAAACAAGATGACCATTAAAAATCAATATCTATTGCCCCGTATAGATGGTCTGTTTGATCAACTACGAGGATCCACAGTGTTTTTGAAAAAAGATTTAAGGTCTGGATAGCATCAAGTAAGGATTAAAGATGAAGACATCTTTAAGACAGCTTTCAGAACTAGATATGGTCATTAGGAATTTGTCGTAATGCCATTCGGGCTTACTAATGCCCCAACTATCTTCATGTGTTTAATGAATAATGTTATGCATAAGTATTTAGATAAGTTTGTGGTCGTGTTTATCAATGATATTCTAATCTTTTCAAAAACTGAAGAAGAACATAAAGAACATCTAAAAATTGTTTTGCAAGAGTTGTGAGAACATCAACTCTTCGTAAAGTTTAGTAAATGTGATTTCTTCAAGGATAAGATTCAGTATTTAGGTCATGTGGTGACCAAGGAAGGAATTTTCGTAGATCCTGAAAAGATAAGGGCAATTGAAGATTAGCCGGTTCCTAAGGATGTGACGGATGTTCGATCTTTCATGGGCATTACCGGTTACTCCCGGAGGTTCATTGAAGGTTTTTCAAGGATAGAAAATCCGATAACTTCCTTTCAGAAGAAGGGAAAGAAGTTCGACTGGAATCAGAAATGTGAAGAAAGTTTTAAAAACTTTATTAACCAGCGCACTTATTTTAAGAATAGCAGATCCTAATAAATAATTTGTAGTATGTACTGACGCCTGCAATGATGGCTTAGGTGGTGTTCTAACTCAAGAAGGACATGTTATTTCCTATGAGTCTAGAAAGTTAAAAGTTCACGAAAAGAATTATGCAACATATGATCTGGAATTAGTAGCTGTAATACACACCTTAAAGATGTGGCGACATCACCTAATTGATAGAAAATTTGTTTTAATGACTGATAATAAAGGATTGAAGTATCTTTTAGATCAGCCTAATCTAAATGCCAGACAAGCTAGGTGGTTCGCTTTCTTAAGCGAGTATGATTTCGAAATTTAACATATAAAAGGTAAAGAAAATAAAGTTGTTGATGCATTAAGTAGGAATGCAAAGCTGAATTTTGCAGCAGCTATGAGCACCTATGTTTCATACTTGGATGAACAGCTTAAAGAAGGAATATAACAAGATGAAATTTACCAGAGTTTGTAAGCTAAAGCTAAAGAAAATCCAACAGAAAACTTAATTAAAGGTTACAGTTTAAATGAAAAAGAATTTTTACTGTATAAAGATAGATTGTATGTACCTAACGTACCTAAAGTTAAGCTGTTAATTCTGGATGAAATTCATAAAACACCATATTCAGGTCATTCAGGTTATCAAAAGACTATAACCATGTTAAGAAAAGAGTATTTCTGGTAAAATATGAAAACTGAAGTAGCAGAATATATTGCTAGGTGTTTGGAATGTCAACAGGTAAAAACTGAACATCAACACCCAGCTGGTTTGCGTCAGCCATTACCCATCCCTAGCTGGAAATGGGAGATAATTAATCTAGATTTTATTACTGGGCTGCCAGAAATCAAAATCAAAATGATTCTATCATGGTATTAGTTGATAAGTTAAGCAAACTAGCTCACTTTATACCTGTTAAAACTACTTATAAAGCTTCAAATATAGCTAATATTTTTCTAAAACAGATTTTCCGATTGCATGGAGTACCAAAAGTCATAATCTCAGATAGAGATCCTAAGTTTACAAGAAACTTTTGGAAGTCTTTGTTTAAAGGGTTAAACACTACATTAAATTTTAGTACTTTTTTTCCATCCTCAAACAGATGGACAAACTGAAAGGGTAAACCAGGTACTGGAAGATCTATTAAGAATGTATGTGAAAGACCAGCTAGGTAAATGGGAGGGTTATTTACATCTGGTAGAATTTGCTTATAATAATAATTATCAGACATCAGCCAGATTTAGTCCTTTTGAAATTTTATATGGATGGAAATTTAATACTCCTATCTCTTGGAGTAATCTAGTAGATAGATTGGTATTGGGTCCGGAACTGTTAAAATAAATGGAAGAAATTGTAAAACAAGTGCAGGGAAATCTAAAAGTGGCACACGATCGGCAGAAAAGTCAAGCAGACTTAAAAAGAAGTCCAAAGGAGTTTCAAGTAGGTGAACATGTGTTCATTAAGGTAAGGCCCAAAAAGAGCTCTCTGAGATTGGGGAGTTGTGCAAAATTGGCACCTCGTTACTGTGGCCCATTTGAAATTTTGTCTAGGATTGGAGAAGTAGCTTATCAATTAGCATTACCACCCAACTTAAGAGTACATAATGTTTTTCACATTTCCGTTTTAGAGAAATATGTTCATGATGCTACTCATGTTGTTAATTGGATTGATGTACAAGTGGAACCAAAAGGGGATTTTCTAGTGGAACTGGACTGTATCCTCGAGAGGAGGGAGATTACACTTTGGAACCGCACCACTGGACAAGTAAAGGTGCAATGGAAGCACCGTAGTCCAGAGGAAGCCACCCGGGAATTGGAAAGTAAAATGCGAGATGCATATCCAATTCTGTTCCAGGGGAATTCTAAGGATGAAGAATAAATAACATCGAGGACGATGTTATATTCTAAGGGGGTGTGTATGTCACATGCCCCAATTTTGCAAAATAATATTATCTTATTTGATTTTATTCCAAGACACTATGTTAAATTTTATGCTAAAGTTGTAATTGATGACTCATTAGAGTCAAGGATGTTGAATGTAATTATGAATATCTTAATTATAAATAAACAAAAAGTGGAGACAACAGCTTGGGAGAGTTGTTAAAAGAGTGTTTACTGGTCAATTTGGTGGAGGAGATTGGGTGGAGAGCAAATAGACAAGTGGCAGCATCCTCAAACACTTCCAATCTTGCAGGTGGAAACCTCCCTACATTTGGGGTCATGATCCCCCAAGAAAGTGGGATCAGAGCAGGCGGCTCAATTAATGACAACTAACCCAAAAAGACCTAGGCAATCTTAATAAAAATGCCCATTGAAGAGAGCTGAGGCTGCTCATTTCCAAGAAGAGAATCATTCAGGTGAATGTACTTCAGATGATTTCATTAGGAAGGGAATTTGTGGAAGGTGTTTGAGGGGTAAAACTATAGAAGTGATATAGTACATCTTTTCAGCTAAAGGATCTTGCTGCTAAGTGCAGAGTTAATACTGAGCCATTGGACTAGTATCTTGTTGCATGCTCCACCAGTTCTCAGCCAAGGAGACCAGGAACAGGCTCGGGGGTCCTGGGAAGACGTTGTTTGAGCGCTCTCCAGGAATTGGTATGGAGGAACGGCCTCCCAACGCTATTGTCATCCAGCTTTAAAAACAGGTTCTACAGTGTTTTATTTGCTGTGTTAAAAGTTTATATCTGAGAATGAATAAATAATGAATGATTTACATGTTTGTAGTGAACTATTAAAGTTTATAATATTTTAGTTATTTGAATGTTGAATCTGTATTTAGATGAGATAATCCTACCTATGTTTTTCCCTGTCTGGAACGAACCAGACTGTACTCTAGCACAGGTAGTGTGTTTTAAAATAGATGAAGATATGATAGAAATATGGATTGATTAGAGTTATTTTGTATTTCAAAACAATGGAGTAATTTATTTCTGTATATAGACATTTTCAGGAAAGGATACTAATCTGTCTAATTAAGCTATTGTTTAAAAACCAGACTATTGTATTAAGATTGCTAGCAAAGAAGTATTCATAATACTTTACAAACAACAGGTTTATTTCTTTTAACAAGTTGACTACCGTAAATAGGTTATTTATCTTATTCAGAACTGTATTTCTGTAAAATGAAACTGCTAACTTGTCACATAAGTAAAAGATTTAACTTAGATAAACACTCATTTATTTCTGTGAAGAAAGAACCAAGTCATTTTACAGAGTTATTTTATTGTTCATACTGCTTAACTATTTCTACATTGTGTTCACATTTCAAGTAGAGTAATTCGAGTATAGTTCTTTTTATAAATAAATTAACTACAACAATTATAATAATGTAACAAGGAAATAATAACAAAACCTATCTATGTACTTATAAAATATACTGAATACAATGTTTAATAATATTTAATAAATATTATTTATATATGAACAAATTCATTTAAATAAACTAAACAAAAATTAATTATAAAAGAAAATACAAGGTCGAAACCCTTATAGTATTAACATTATACATACTAACATTATAATTTATAGCATAAACATTGTAATTCATAGTAATAACAATATAATCAAATAAGCAATAATCCAAAGATTTGGATTATTTAGTTTTCTGAAACTTCAACTATAAAATATTATTACAGTCCTATAAGAACATAGAAGGATAACAATGAAAGTATAACCACTATATACCTGTAACAAACAAGTATTTAACATTTATTATTAAACTAACCTACAGATTAATTAAAGAAATTATTTTATACACAGGTCACTAACATAATTTAACCTTGCTCGAATATCCGAGCTTATAAACAATTATTGTAATAGAAAGAAATAACAAAATAGGATATAATAATACATTTTAATGCAAGATAAATTTAACAAGTAAGATTTCTTTACATAGTCGAAATAGGGTAAGAACCCTAGTATATAAATTACAGTAAGAACATCAAAATAACCGAGTCCGAGCTCAAGAGTGAAAAATCTCTTTACTTAAAGTTTAAATAGAGAATGGCTTGACAGGCCGCAAATATTTTTACATAGTTGTAGACAAAACAAGTAAAAACAAAATTTACAAGTCACGGCATAGGCCGGAGAACCCTGCTAACAGAAAGGGTTGGTAAAAAAACTAAGCAAGTAAACCGAAAAATATTAACCCATGAAGGGTAAATTTGCAGGCCGTAACTTCAATTCGAAACTGTTCCATATAGAACTGAACTAGCATGGACTGCCATGGGTTGACCAGGGCTTACCCATCACCAAGAAGTCGGCCTTACGCATTGCACCAGCAGCAAGGAGAAATGTCAACCGTTACCTGCAAGGTTAACCCATGACATTAAAATTTTGCATTATATAATAACTGAGTCAAGAGTAAATTTAAGAACTGTAAAACAAACGAGATTCACATACCTGGAAACGAAGGTGATGTAGCCACCAAGGAACAGGAGCGCCGCTACCAGCAAAATAAAGGGACAACCCTTCATCCCTCCTGTGACAGAGATGGTTCCAACACGTGCACAGACCACTACTAACAGCAGCAAGGAGAACGGAGCAACAACAAATCAAGAAGTGGACAGTGAAGCTCGCACTGTTACCACATTGCGAAGCATGAGAATCCATACTCTTGAAACCCCATGACGGAGACAATGCTGAAACAAAAGAAAATAACCCCTTTAAACAACCCCAACAGGCAGGCCGTAGAGGAACGAACCCAAAGACTAGACACAGTCCAAGCCGTAAGCTAAATGTCACGGCCTTCAACAAATTCTTGCTAGGGTAAACTCACGGTGCAAGCAAGGGTTCGAGGACGACAAAGGTATACTGAACAATGCAACCAGGACGCAGAGCTCATTATCATTCACAGTAGGGTAAGCATGGCGGCCATGGAGTAGTTGCAGAGCAGCTTGAAGGCCCGAAAATGACGGAGGATAATGACAAAGTCTAGGGTTACACCAACCCTTATACTCCCAACACTTGGCCAAGAAGTAACCACGTGGTCTCACAAATTATTCAACCATGCAGTGGGTTGATTCTATAGTCCCTGCATGCCAAATGATTCCCAATTATTCAAACATAATTTTTATGCACAATCATATAGTTTTGTAATCATTCAAAGGTTCTACATGTTCTTGGATGTCAACCTACGGTTGCATGGCATAAACTATGAAAGCTCGAATCATTGCCAAGTTTATATTATAGCCGTCGCATAATTTAGGTCGAGGTGAATTCAAAGTCCATTATATACACAACCATACCCATAATCTCATCGATGGAATGGTCTAACGCCACATCCATTACCCATTGCAAGTTACAATATAAACTTTATATCTAGATGTTTATTCATATTAAGCTTTTGGTTGACCATGAAATCAACGAAATCTTATAATCCATTTCATGCTCAAATTATTTTTATGCATAGAAGCTTTAGTCTATCACTAATGATTTATCCATTTAGTCATAGCATAAATATTATAGTTACAATGTTGATAAGCCTTGAGCTATCGAATCTAAGTTTATGAAGTAAATCTTATGATATTTGGAAGATACTAATTAGAAGGCTATTTTATCATCTAGCCAAACTATGATGTTAATAAAGTATTCCTAATAGACTTTGCATAGCTAATCTTGTTGCAAACAATGTTTAAGTATGACTTGATTATTTTATAGGACATAATTTTAAATAGGATCTTGAACTTTAGAAATATTATTTGTTTATAACCAGAATTACTGGTAAACATGAGTGCATTATAAACAATATAGTTTATGTGTGTATCGTTGAGTATCATAGAAAATTATAGATCAGTGGGTGGCAGATACTCAGATGATGGCTATGAATCCTTTACATAGCTCAGATCAACAAAGTTTAATGACATTTGGTTATTTACTAACCATGACAAGTACTATTAGTTATACCATGTTTTCGATTAGTAACATAATTTTTAGAACTGTCTAGTGCTTGCAGGAGGTAATAAATCAATCACTCTTAAAGACTTGACCTAAGTTAACTGTTGTGGTCAGAAGCTTAATTCAAGAGCAGTATTATAAAATTAAAATAAGAAACTAGAGTGGAACAATCCCACTAGACCCTAAGTCCTTAGGACTTTATATTTCACTGTAATGTTTAGAACCTTATAGGCAGAAAATCTTCATTACAGAAGATGAATAACAAGCAGTTGGTTATACTATTGTTATAAGCTGATCAGGTATATTACTATTAGAACAATCATTACAACTTTGTGAAATTAACTTACAAAAAAGATCACAAGTTGTGAACCAGGGAGAATAATTACTGTCGCTATTTACATTAAGAAAGAAACTCTTCTATATATATATCGTTGACAAAAATAATTGAAGGAAACAAACTACTTGTTTTACCTCATAGAAGTAGATTGATACGTAACAGCTTATTTACCAAGCTTTTTATTTTGCAAATAGAAATATAGTTGGATGCTTTATAGAATTAAAAGGCATTACTCGATCATCCATACCTGTAAAACGTGTAAGAACAAGTAAGCTTTTTGCGTTATCTTAACGCTAGGTAAGCCCCTGAATCCAAAGACGGTTCCACCTACTTGTCGCAAATTAAAACTCATCAGCGAACTGAAAAATAAATTATTGTACAAGTTAATCCTAACCTTGTATCAAAAAGTAGAATGCTAAGTTATTTAATTAAGATTATATATTAACTAATCTAGTAACTGATTCTTTTATAGATAACTGTTAGCTGTTAGCAAACCGCTTTCTCAGTTTTTTTATGTATTTCAAAATTTTTAAATTTTTATGAAAATTTGGGGTTTTGACAATGGTCGTTAGTGGTTGATATTGGTGATTGATGTATTCTGATTGATGAATCTTGGACGATGTAATATTATTGATGTGCTCTTCTTGATGTATTTTGATTGATGACTCTTGATTTATGTATTTCGATTGATGAATCCTGGTTGATATATTATGCTTGATGTATTCTGGTTGATGTAATCTACTTGATGTATTTTGACTGATGTACTATGATTGATGTTTGTATGGTCAGTTGATGCATGTATGGTTGTCATTGGTTGATATTATATGGTCGGCGTATGATTGATATTGGTTGATGTTACCGATCATTATTAGTTGATGTATAATGGATTTTTGAATGTTCTCTAAAGAATACTTATGCTTTGTGTTTAAATGAAAACTATTATGTATAACTACTTGTTGTTATGGCCCTTTTTGGCTTCTTATTTAGATTGGAATTGTTGCATATAAGTTTGATTTTCCTATTACATTAAAGTGCATAAAGTGTTCATGTTGATTAAGTTGTCATTGATGCCAATGGTGTCTGGTCATTGATGCCAACTATTGAGTCATTGGTGCCCCATGTGGAGTCCCTAAGGGTTAGTGTTTAGTTTGTGGTTGTCTATGTTAGAGGATCCCTTTTGACCTTATCCAAGCCCAATATTGAAGCCCTTTGAGGACTTGGAACAATGGTAAAATCCCTGGTTACCCATTGAATTGGTCAAGTGCCCCTAAGTTGTATCTTGGTCCCATTTGAGTCCATTGTCGAGTTCCCTTATCCTGGTTGACCTTTGGTTACTGGTCTTTGTACTGCTTGTTATGATTGTACTTGTTTTGGTATCTTGATTGGTTGTTGTATGGATGATGTGGCTCATGTGTGTAAGTTCCTTAATGTGTTGATGTTGTATCCCATTGCTTGCATTGGATGGTATTGAGGTTGTTGAGTTCTCGTGGGGTCCTTAAGTCCACAAGCTTAGATCTTGATCCTCTTGAGTATAGCCTCCTTGACTGTATGTGAAGTCTATTGGTTGCTAAAATATGTCTCTTACTTGATGAACTAGGACATGTAGGAAGGGTTGGTTGAATTTTAGAGCACTTGATTAGATTAACACAAGTACATGATTGATTTGGCATAGGTACACAAGCAGCTTGGTATAGGTTGGTTCAATTGAGCAGGATTGGCACAAGTTGTCTTATGTGCAGTTGGTCTAACTCAGACTGGCTGATTTGTATGAGTCGTTGGTTTGAATCAGGTGGATTGAGTTTGGTGTGCAGTTGGTTAGACTCAGATTGACTGAGTCGATTGATGTGAGCAACAGATTGATTGGACAGGTTAATTGTACAGTTTGATGAGAAGTGTGATACAGAGGACAGTGATCAGTTGATGAGTAGTGATCAGATGATGAGCAGTGGTACGGTGCAATGTGGTACAATTTGTACAGTGTAGTACATGTGTTTATTAGAAGGTCTGCAGGATCAGTGCAGTTGTGGTTCAGTACTTTCTATCTTCATATCAGGGTGGTGGGATGGGGCAAGGAAAGGGGTTTGTAGCCTCCTTATGGTTGTAGTTAGAGAACTAGGGAGTTGGAGCTTCCTTTAGGTTGTATCCTATAAATCATGGGGTTATATCCTCCTTCTAGTTGTAGCCGGAGAATTGAATTCATTGTAATAAGAGGGTTTTTGCCTCCTTCCAGTTGTTGCTGGAAACTATTATTATAAGGCTTTTGCGGTTTCCCCCCCAGGACTTGGGGTTTCCACATAAAAATATTGTGTACTGTGTTTTGTTATGCTTCTTATGTGATGATGATATGATTATATGTATAATGATAATAATGTACTCTACATAATATTGAAGGAGTTTCTAATGATTGTTAACATTGAAAAAGTAAAAAAAGCTAGACACATTATTCAACCCCCCTCTCAATGTCCTTGGTGTGTCCAATAGTTCAGGTGATCTTTGCAATCCTTTCTAGAAAATTCTCTTTGTAATATTTATCTTTGTTATAAAGGTATCTTGTTTCTTTGTTGAAAGGTATCCCGATAATCACTTGGTGGTATTTCATATATCTTTGTTGAAAAGTAGGTACTAATTGTGTGACTTATTGAGTATGATACAAGTACCTTTGCTGAATATGTACCACATGTATCCTTATATATATCCAATACTAATCGCGTAAAAATTCCATGCAAGTACTTTGTTAGAAAACTATTCAGGTGATTTTGTTGGGGGGGGGAAGTATCATTGTGATCTTTGTTGAAAGTATATTGTTTGGGTATGCTTGTGGTATACCAAATACGGTTGTTGAAAGGCATCTTTGTAAGTGTCATGGTGAATTTCATGCATCCTTGTACTAGAAAGTATTTAGGTGATAAATCATGTAAAAGCATCTTGGCAATGCATCTCATGTGATTGACTGGTTAGAATGCATTTCATATATCTTAGATGCATTTCATGTATCTTCTTGATAAAGCTTATGTGTGATGCATTTCATGCATCTATAGGTAAAGTAAATGTATTTCATGTGATTAATTGACTAGAATGCATTTCATGAAGGAAGAGTATACACTTTATGCACTTCATGAAATTGATTGATATACCTGATGCATTTCGTTTGATTGAAATTTATTAGAATAAGATTTAAGTAGATGCATTTCAAGTATTTTTTTTTAATAAGTATCTATACCTCATGTACCTTATATATACTAATGTATTTCATGTATCCTAGGTGAAGTAGAGTGAAATGGAATAAAAAGGAATTAATTTCATGATGTGATTTCATAAAGCTTATTTCATGTATTCTTGAAATATTTGATGTAATGAATTAGAAATTTGTTTTCTTGAAAGATGTATTTCATGTCGAATAGTAAATATATATGTATGTATGATGATAATCATGTGGTTGTTGCAATGTGAAGAAAGTATCTTTGTAGAAGAATATCTTTTTATCTTGTATCACATATCTTTATACCTGATGTTAATCATATGAGTGAATGAAATATGATTTTCAAGTGGATGTATCTTTGTTGAATATTGAAGGACTCGTAGTGAGGTTTGAAAGCCTTGTAATGAGGTTTGAAGACCCTATAATGGGGATGGAATATTTACCCTTGCCTCCTTGATTCCACTCTACTAGTCTTGGTCCTCGCACTAATAGTGGATATGGATAGGAAAGTAGGTGGTAATGGGAAGTATTGGTGTTAGAAAGATGTTATCTTTATGAGGCATGTATGGGAATCTCTATCATATTTTGGAAGATGTTATCTTCTGAGGCACGTATGGGAATATCGGTGAGATTTTGGAAGATGTTATCTTTTGAGGCATGTATGGGCATGTCTGTGAGATTTTGGAAGATGTTATATTTTGAGGCATGTATGGGCATGTCTATGAAAGTTAGAAATATGTTATCTTTCTTAAGTATGTATGGAAATGTACGTTAAAGTTGGAAAGATGTTATATTCTTAGGAATGTATGGAAATGTCTATATGACTAGAAAACTGAAGGTTGTGACCCTTATGAAAGTTGTAAACGCATGTATGCGTTATGCATCGAGGACAATACATGGTTTAATGGGGAGGGGATGTAATACCCTTTGTGCTAAGCCCTGGACATATGTAATTTGTAATTGTTTATTATTGTGGCACGGGGTGCTGGAACAAGGGTCTTTAAGTACCTAATGACATTATTATTAGTTTGTAAATAATTAATTAATGGAAACAACTGGAACATTGGGGACCACTAAAATAGTATGGAAGGCCTAGATCCATAATGAGAGGGGTAATGGGGACATTCCTGGCACTTTAGAACTTGTTTGGTTGATTTTGGTACGTATTTATGCCTTGGTGGGTTTATTAGTTAATATTCACCCAAATATTGTACAACATAACCAACTTTTGATTATTTTAATCTATGTTGGTATTATTGAGATTAAATAGTAATTTAGTGAACCTTCCTTAGTTCTTGGATGGATCCCACTTTTCAAATGTGCCCCTTTAGTGGTTTTGTAACTCCTGTATGGAGGTTACACTTGGTTTTTAGCCCCCACTTGAAAAAGTGTTCCCTCACTGGATATTTTTAGCCTTAACACCTCAAAATTTGTGTAAATCCTTTTGTAAATCCTTGTGTAACTACTTGTGTAAATCCTTGTGTAACTCCTTGTGTGACTACTACCTTCAGTAATTTTTATTACTCTTCATGGATGGTGTGTCCACACATGAATTTGAGTTGATTGGAGTGGCTTGGAGTCACTCTCATTGAAATTTTAATTACTTGGGTTGGATTAGAGTTAACATTTTATGGTTGAGTTACCCCCCTTGGATTGACTCAAGTAAGCTTACCTTGGTTTGATTTGATCCCATTGAGTTAGAATTACCTTATTTGGTCTATAAATGCATGTCTGATCTCCTTGGTTGGGGAGGGTTCTATTTGGATGGTTGATTATATTGGTTATGCTTCCTTGTTCATAACTTTGATGGTGATATCTTGGTAAGCTTGTGGGCTTGGGAATCCATGTATGCTCTGCTATGTGAATGAACTTTGTGCTTGAAGCACTGTGATCTTGTATGGTGATTGTGGTAATCTCGAAAAACAATTGTGTAGTTCCTCTATGTACACTTCTTGGATTTTTCATAGAACCACACATAAATCTTGATGATAAATGGTGATATCTCGAGGTCCTAGGAGGTTTGGATTACCATTGCACCTGGTAGTGGGGTGGAAGAGGAAGTATGTGGTGAGGAATAGAGTTTCGTTTCTCAAAATGATACTTGATATATTCTTGAGTGCACCTATATTGTGTATTTGTGGCCTCATATCAGGGGTGGCATGTAAAAGTGAGAATTGGCTTGGTAGTTCCTTGGTTAGGTGGAATGTGGTCTCGATTATGCTAGTTGTGCATTAATAATATAAGTGATATATCTCATGTTTATTTAATTTATTTGTCTCTAATATGATTTATTTATGTATTCATGTGAAATATTTTATGAAACATTTGAGTTATTTGTTGAATAAATTTCTCATGAAATTCAATCTATTTATGAAATAAATTTTGTGAAGGAATTGGAAACTAGTTTTGGGATTTTGTGCACAATTTGTTCAAAGAAATTATTTTTTGGAACCTTTGTTATAGAAATTATATTACTGCCATTTTTCATTATATAATGTGTATTTTCATGGTACAGTTTCATTGGAATTGTCTAAGACACTTCTCTTTGGTGCTTCTACCTTTTATTTGAAAACTAGTTCTTCAATTGGATTGTTTTGCATAGTTTGGAGACTTGGCACATGAAGTGTTTCTAAAAATGTTTGAGTGTTATTATTATTATTATGTATAATAAATAATCTTGAAATATGTGTGATAATGTGAGGTAAAATATTATTTATAATGTTTGGGAAATGTCTTCCGAAATTCTTTATTAATTTCCAATTTCTAGCTCCATCAATGGAATGATTTTGAGCATATTTGTGAGTTTGCATATAAAGTGTTCGAAGAAATGTTTAAATGAGGAATAAATATTTTATGAATGATAAAAACATGTTATTTATATTTTGAATGGAATTTGAATGATTATATGAGTTGTAGATTTAATTATTCTAGCGATTCCTAGAATTACTAGTCAGTTCATATGAGTAGAATTAGCTATTTTTGTGAATTATTTAATGGAATATATATGGGTGGAAAGTTACATCCATATGAATTTTGGTTACCCCTTATGCGTTTTCCATCAGCCATATTAGTCATACATTCTGTTTATTTGGCATTTGGAAATTTAAATTGGAAACTAGGTACATTGCAGTGAAACTGGTAACTAGTTTTGGATACGAATCTTTGTTTTTGGATAACGATGAATGTACATCCATATGCTTTGTTCTTAACATTAATTTAGGTGGCTAATTTTCAGGTTTTATCCTTTAATTATGAATTCTTGATTTGTGGTTCATTCAATTTGATTCAATTCCATGTGATAAATGTTAACTAGTTGAATTGGAATTTGGTTGGAAGAATAATCGTTTATGTGAAAGGATCTAACTTGCAAATATAACTTTGATTTTTGTGTTTGCATGACTATATATGTGTATATTGGGTTTAGGTTCAATTTTTGGTTCATTGGCATGTTTGTCTGTTGAATTTGTGCAAGGTTGGTTGTTTGTATGGAACAACTAGTTAACTAGTTTTTGTGGAATCATTTTCGTAATTATTATGTTTAATTAATTGAAAATGGTAATTAGGGATTAATTAAATGTTATTAGGTGTTGATTAGACATTTGAATTTATAATTAGTGATTAAGCGATAAACAAATGAAAATATGTTAAGTACCGTCAATTGTTCGCTAAGTGTCCTTAAGTATCGTAATTAGAACATTAGTTACTAGTTTATCGTGATTAAGAGTTAATGGCCTTTAGAGGTATAATTTATGTCTGATTTGGATTGGAATGGATATGTGATTTTTTTTAAAGGTGTTAGTAATATTTCCCAACCCTTGGATCAGACTTTGGAATATTTATTGAATTTATCTAAAAATTGGTAAAAGCGAATTTATCATGATTAAATATTAAAAAATGAAATTTAATGTTTGTTTGACTAATTTGTTGTGCTTATAATATCTAATTAGCCTTAAATATCTAATGACATGCCCCTAACACCCTTTTATAGCCCCGGGGAACATTACAATGGTCGAGGTTGTTTATTAATAGTAAGTGTGTGTTAAGAGTTCAAGGAACAATAATTATAATCAGCACGATGGGAGCACATCCAAAAATGTGAAAGCAGGTTCTTTGTAATTTATATATTAAATTAATATGTTTGAATTGTATGTATTGGTTAATGTGTGTCATGCAAAGCCAAAACATGAGGAAGCTCGATGAGATTCTTTACAATATAAGTACAGAAGAGCGTTAAACCTTGTCGAAAAAGTTGTAGATGGATTAATCGGGTGAATTCAAAATTAATCAATATGGATGTTTTCTTAAATTCAAAAAAAAAATGTATTTAAGAATATTCGCTAACATGTTTCAAATAATATATCCCGAACGAGTGTGGCTCATTAGAGTTCAATTGATATGAAGTCACTTGTTGTAAATGGAGGTCATGAGATCAAATCCCACCCCGGTTTCGTTGTGCCCCATGTCATGCGGGAAGGTGTGGGGCACCTAGGGGTATAGTGGTAGCAGGAATGGGTCCCTGGAACTCGTGTAACATGAGTACCAACCCAGCCCTAGTTGTCGATTCCCGTAGTTACAAAAAAAATTAAAAACATGTTTCACATATGTCAAATGTTTTGTAGGGGCTGACAACAACAAAAGGGAATGTCATAATAGAAAAAAAAAACAAATTATAGTATATGTGAATGATGATTAATTGGTCCTTAGTTCATCTAAAGTGGTGCCTAAAGTTAATGAAAGGGGAATTTTGTTTTTAGAAAACTAGGAGGGTTATAGTGGAAAGAAAGTATAGATGCACTCTCCACTTATAGTATATAAATCAATTCAGTGATTCCAAGAATCAGGTTATATCTAAAATATAGGAGGGGTTTCTAGAGCAACAGTCAATGAGACTTGTAAGATTTGCAATAGAAAAAAAAACAGCAAAAAAAGAATCATTCAAAAATGTAATATTCATAAACATTATTTTATAGAATATGTATATATTACTACAAAGCATTCATTTATTAATATTAATTATGCTATATGTACTTTTTATATCAGTATAAAAATAGTTTAATGTCATTTTAATTTTTTAGGGAGATTATGAAAATCCCAAAGGATAAACGAGGTGATATCCAAAATATGCTAGTGTGGATGTCCAAAAAAATGTACAAAGTAATTGACATAATTGCATCACAGGAGGAGCCATCTCAACAACAACGTGCTTCAAATGTATGTAACCATTGAATTTTTCTATTATGTACATATAATCAATTAATTTAGATAGTAGATATTAATTTTCAGTTATTTTGTTCTACAAAAGAAAAGAAAATGACACCCATTCAACACATTAGACAGGACGACAAGGAAAAAAAAGGTTGATAGCAAAGTTCGAGAGTAATTGTGAGTTCCTTATAACAACTTAAGATTTCATATTAGTGGTGATCTTTATATTTTAATTTTATTTTTACATTGGCCATCCTTGGATGTCTTCAAACAAGTGCTAACATACAAAGAAGAGCAATCAGAACAAATTATTGACATTGGGTTAAGTATGGATTGTGAGTATATGTTGGCTTATCAAAAAATAATTCTGGAATTTGTAAGTATCTATGTTTTTTATATAATGTTCTGAAAGGTACTTGGATGGGCGGAGTGAGCATGATGTATAGAGAGCTGGGGTTTACTGCACGTTTTATTTTTGCAGTTTGAGGCCAGAGGTCGGCGTGCCAGACAGGTTTCCTCTGGAGGCCAAGGATGAGGTTGGCATGGGGGAATCCCCGGGAGGTGGATCACTCCCCCCTCCCTTGGATAAATGGATAAAGGCAAAGAATATGATGTGGAGCTAGCTTCTGACCTCCATCTGAGAACGGGAGGAGAAGTAACGAGTGGGATCATGAAGAAAAATTAGTTAGCGGGTGAACCAAGGAAACCAGGGAAATGCTTATCGAAAGAAATAACAATGCCAAAGCTTCATATCATATCAAAAAATGGTACGTACTGACATTCAATATATGAAATATCACGCGCTTATCGGAAAATTTGTAGGTATTTGGCCTACAGAAAAGGATCTGGTCTAGTGGATAAACACGACCTAGAAGCCCCAGGGGCATTAAGATGTCCAACTGGGAGACAAAAAATTCTTCACGGTAATCTTCTTCAATGAGGCAGATCGCACCCACGTCTTTGATAATGGTTTGTACTTTTTGAATTATGTCGGGTTATACCTATGACCTTGAAAAGAACGTTTTAACCCCGAGAAATACAATTTGACGATAGCCCTTGTCTAGTTACACCTTTATTCATTGCCCTCTAAATACTGGAAGGAGGAAATCTTAACCGACATAGGCAATACATTGGGAGTCTTTGTTAAAGTATCAGATAAAACAAAGAAGATGAGGTATACCATGTTGGAGTTTATGCAACTTCGGAAGCTATTCTTATTGTCCTCCTTCGGGAGTTGAACTTGTTTTAATCATTCATACAAACCCTAGAAAGAACAATTTAAACCTTGGGGTGAAAAGCCAGCAATAAAAGAAATAAAATAAAATTATATTTCTCTCCCAAGTGAAGTCGGCCCCGGTTAAATTTTTAGTGGGAAAACAGTATAAATAGGAGGTTCCCCTCCTCATTTTGACACAACAGAAACACAGTAGCACAAGTGAAGTGCACAGTTTTCTGGGAGAGAGTGCATCTACACAGGAGCTCAGAGAAGTTTGCATACACTACAGAAGAAGATTGTTTTCAATCTTTGGAAAGCAATTCCATATTTTTCTTTTCTTTCATTTGGATTTCCTATGTGAAAAATACTTGTGTTATAGTTTTGTGCTTTGTCTATCTTCTAGTGATCCTATTTATAAAAGAAATTAAGATATACTCCTATAATCTTAAGAAAATCTAACATGGTATCAGAGCAGTACTAGAAGAATCCATTGTTGAAACTCTGTTGGCAACATGTAGAAACTAGGGTTTCATCTTTCAAGGTCTTCACTCAACCTTTTAGTAGAAAAAGAGCATTGGGAATTTCACTCTAAGGAGGGTGCATCTTTTGGTGAAGAGAGAATTCAATTCTGAGAATTTTCGATTTTGACCTAATTCTGCAGTTGCATCAGAAATTAGGGTTTCCAATTTTGACCTACTTTCTCCATAGTGTTGGCTCGACTCTACCTCTATTCAAATCACCTTCCTAGGGCACATTTATCTGTGGAGTCAGTTTTCCAAAACTCCAACCTTCATTTTTGACCTAGCCTATGTTGGGGTCTCAGATCCAAATATGCAGTCAAGATGATCAGCATGAAGGTTGAATATCGTTTGGAAGGGGCTTCCAATTTCATCCCCTGGAAGTCTAGGGTTCTTCTTCTACTAGAATAAAATGACCTATTACAGTTTGTAAAGGCAAAGGTCCCAGAACCACAAACCGAAGAAGACAAACCTTGTTGGAGAAAGGATGATGCCAAAGCAAGGAGGATTTTAGTGGACTCGGTTAGAGATCACTTGGTTCCTCAGATCTCAAAAAATTCAACGGTGAGAAGGAGGTTCAAAATTTTAAAGAAGATACTTGAACACAGTAGCATCAATGTGACTCTCACATTAAGGAGTCAACTGTCAAATATGAAGATGATAAAGTTCAAGAATATTGCCACATATTTCATGAGGATCACTGAGCTTCAGGACAAGCTAAAGTCCAGTGGAGACAATCTTGAAGAAAAGGATCTTGTCATGACCACCTTAAATGGTCTCCCACCATCTTGGGAGTCTTTCATCCAAACTATAAGTGGTCGAACCAAGTTTCCCAAATTTAATAAACTATGGGCAGAATGCACTCAGGAAGAAACAAGAATCACAACATGCCAAAGACTTCATGGTACTCAACCTGAGGAAAATCAAGCGTTCGTGTCTCATGCCAAGAAAGGAAAGGGACGGGGAAGGAACTTTGTGCATTCACAAGCATCAAGATAAGAGATCAAGTCCTCCCCTAGATCAGAAGAAACAAAATAATGATCTATCTTTGATCCAATGCTACAAGTGCAATAAATACGGTCATTATGCTAGTAGTTGTCGAAGTTCTCACAAAAGGAAGCATGAAGCTTCAATTGCTAATGTAGAGGAAGATCATCATCACAAGAAACAGAAGAATGAAGATTGTACATAATTCTTCTTCATATCATCTTTATCAGGTATGGTTCCCACCACTAGTGATACTTGGCTCATAGATAGTGGTGCATCTAGACACATGATGGGATATAAAGAAAATCTCTCAAAAGCAGTTGAGAAAGATTCTCATCTCCGTGTTGTACTTGGAGATGATTCCAACTACACTATGAAGGAATCTGGGGATACCTCCCTTCAGCTAGAGTCTAATGATACTCTACACTTAAGTGATGTGCTTTACTTACCTAGTATAAAAAGAAATCTTGTTTCCATCTCAGCCTTAGAGGATAAAGGATATAAAGTAGCATTTTTAGATGGAAAAGTACTTGACAGAAGAACTCAAGCATGGATACATCCAAAGTAATTGGTATGAGAGAGGAGAGTTTGTATCAACTGAACACTCTACCAGTCTAAGCCCTAGTCCATGACTCTGCAAGTATGGGTGAGCTATGGCACAGAAGACTAGCTCATCTAAATTATAGAGCTCTCCTAGCAATGAGGAAGATAGTTACAGGTAGACCATGACGAAACATGTAGAGGATGTGCACTTGGAAAGAATGCCAAGAAATTCTTCCCTGATAGTGAGAGCAAATCCAAAGAAATCTTGGATCTAGTGCACTCCAACTTGTGTGGAACAATGATTGTTTCCTCATTGGGAGGATATCATTACTATGTGACCTTCATTGATGAATACTCACGGAAGACTTGATCTACTTTCTTAAGACCAAGGAATCCGAGGAAGTACTCAGTAAATTAAAGGAGTTCAAAGCACAAGTCGAGAATTTGTCAAGGAAGAGGACCAAGATCATAAGATTAGATAATGGTGGAGAATATACCTCTATGAAATTCAATGATTTCTGCAGAGAAGCAGGAATTAATAGGGAGCTTACATTTCCCTACAATCCCCAGCAAAACAGGGTTGCTGAAAGAAAGAACAGAACAGTTGTGGAGGCAGCCAAATCCATGATTCATGACCAGAGTCTACCCATGTTCTTATGGGTAGAAGCATCCATAACATTTGTATATGTATAGAACATATGCCCACATAAGATAGTGAAGAACATGACTCCTGAAGAATCCTTTATAGGAGTAAAACCATAAGTGGGTCACCTTTGAATCTTTGGTTGTCCATTCTACATACATGTGCCCAAGGAGAAAAGGATGAAGTTAGAATCTTCAGGCAAGAAGGGAACTTTCGTGGGATATAATGAATCTTCAAAGGGGCCTACATAATCTATATCCCAGGATCTAGACAGATCGAAGTTAGTAGGGATGTGACCTTTGAAGTAGAAATGGATGTCAGGAAAAGCAGAGGATCAGACATGGAGATTGGTGATGAGGAATTGGAGATGATATCATCTCCCTCTCTAGTTCAGAATGAGTTAGCAGGAAAATATGAACCCATCGATCCCATTAATGCAGTCATGACAGTTGATATTCCTGAATATATGACAGTAAGTTGGAAAATACCTAGATGGGCACAACATACCTTACAAGATGTAGAGGGGCATGAAGCTCCACATGGCACTTTCCGAGAAAGATAAAGACCTCAGAGGTTCTCTAGTTATGTTGCATTTATGAGTCATATCATTTACTCAGAACCCACCACTTATGAAGATGCATCCAGACACCAAGTTTGGAAGGATGCCATGGTGGAAGACTATCAATCCATCATCAAGAATGATGTGTGGGAGATTGTACCTAGACCTAAGGGGAAGTCAGTTGTAACTTCATATGGATATACAAAATCAAACATGGAGCAGATGGGAGTATTGAAAAATTCAAGGCCAGATTTGCTGCCAGAGGGTTCTCTTAGAAAGAGGGAGTCAATTGTGATGAGACATTTGCTCATGTGGCTCGATACACTTCCATCAGATCGATCACTGCTATTGCTTCAGCTATGGGATGGAATTTTCATAAGATGGATGTCAAGACTACCTTTCTCAATGGTATTATTGAGGAAGAAGTATATATTGAACAACCAGAATGGTTTGTTGTCCATGGAAAGGAGTCTCACGTATGTAAGATGAAAAAGGTTTTATATGGACTCAAGCAAGCACCTCGTGCTTAGTATGGATAGATAAACGGATTCTTGGTGAGTTTGGGATTCATCAAGAGTGATGCAGACCTAACCTTACTACAAGGTTATGAATAATGAGCCATTGATTTTGGTACTATATGTTGATGACACGTTTCTTACCGAAAATGAGAAACTTATCTTATGGTGTAAGAAGAAACTCGCCTCTGTGTTCAAAATGAAGGATCTTGGATTGATGCACTACTTCTTGGGATTAGAAGTATGGCAGAGGCATAAAGAGATTTTTCTAGGAAAAGGAAACTACATCATAGATATACTGAAGAGACTTGGAATGTTGGACTACAAGTCCATAGCTACTCCAATGGATGCAAACTTAAAGAAGCCGAGGGATTCTAATTCAAATTCAAATTTGATTGATCCCACCATTTATCTCTAATTTATTGGGTCCTTGATGTATCTGACTAACACCAGACCATATATTTGTTTTGTTGTGAATGTTCTCAGTCAAATCATGTGCGAACCAAAGAAGATTCATTGGATTGTTGCAAAACATGTGCTCAGTACTTATGTGGCACTGTGGGATATGGTCTATGATATGATTCAGAATGTGACTTGAAATTGCAAGGGTTTATAGGCTCAGATTGGGTCGGATGCTCTACTGATAGGAAGAGAACTTCAAGATGTTGTTTTAGTCTGGGTTCTGTAGCTATTTCCTGGTGCAATAAGAAGTAGAACTCAGTAGCTCTCAGTATTGTAGAGGTCGAGTATATGGCTGCTAGTTTAGCAGCCCAAGAAATAATTTGGCTTCATAAAATTCTTGCAGGATTGTTTGGCCAGATTCCAAAGCCAACCGTGATTCACTATGATAACCAGAGTTGTGTGCAGATGTCAGTGAATCCTATATTTCATGACAATTCAAAGCACGTAGAGATTCGGTATCACTTCATATGTGATATGGTGCAGAAAGGTGTGGTAGAGCTACAATATATTCTGACAGATGACCAAACTGCAGATGTTTTCACCAAGCCTCTTCCCAGGGTGAAATTTGAATAATTTCATGGAATACATGGAGTAGAAGAGAACGTATACCTCCTTGAGAGGGAGAGGTGACTGAGAGACTCACTATACCCTTACCCAGGTACCTCTGCTCGTCCATGTTCTCAGCCAGGTATGGGATAAATCCCAATGGCATATGATACGAACATGTAGTAGATGGTCAGGTTCACACAGGTGCCTCTGCTCATCTAGGTGCTTAGCCAGGTATGGGAGAAATCCCATTGGTAGATGAGTCTGACAAGTAGTATATGGTTGTGTGATTGCATAGGTACCTCTACTCATTCAAGTTCTCAGCTAGGTATGGGAGTATCCATCGGCAGATGAGATGAACAGGTAGTAGACGGTCGTGCATGTGTGCTCATCCAGGATCTCTAGCCAAGCATGGAATTATTCCATCGGCAGTAGAGACAGATAGGTAGCAGAAGATTCTCTCTCAGACATTCGTATAGAACAAATTCATAAAGACAACCTTTAGTATGTTTAGAGATGATGGAGACAATATAGATGTACAGATGAAACCCAGATGATCATGATGTTAATAAAGACTGAAGAATACCTTCCTTGTTGAGATGGGGTTTTGGATTTTGTGCAACTTCGGAAGCTATTCTTATTGTCCTCCTTCGAAAGTTTAACTTGTTGTAATCATTCATACAACCCCTAGAAAGAACAATGTAAACCTTGGGGTGAAAATCCAGCAATAAAACAAATAAAATAAAATTATAAAATATAAAATTATATTGCTCTCCCAAGTGAAGTCGACTCTAGTTAAATTTTTAGTGAGAAAATAGTCAAATAGGAGGCACCCCTCCTCATTTTGACATAGCAGCAACACAGCAGCACAAGTGAAGTGCGCAGTTTTCTGGGAGAGATTGCAGTTACACAGCAACTCAGAGAAGTTGGTATACACTACAGAAGAAGACTGTTTTCAATCTTTGGAAAGCATTTCCATATTTTTCTTTTCTGTCTTCATTGTACTTTGATCTTCGAATTATTATCTCTAGACGAAGGTTGTTGGGTTTTCTCCCATTTGGGTTTCCCAGGTGAAAAATACTTGTGTTATTGTTCTGTGCTTTGTCTATCTTCTAGTGATCCTATTGATAAATGCAATTAATATATACTGCTATAATATTAAGTAAATCTAACACTTCGTATGCTCGGATCTGTCTCTACGTGGATATATCGCAAGATCTACCGGAAGGGATCGAACTTTCCTGGGAAGATTAGGACTAGTTCCACGAAATTGATTATGAGAAAATTATGTTTCGTTGCAGACAATTTCATGAGAATGGACATATCTTTCATGAATGCCCCTTAAATAAATTGATAGGTGCAACCCCCAACCCTAAAGGGAAAGATTCAGAAGGGTTTACAAAAGTTACAACAAAGAAGCGAACAGCTAAGCGAGAATCAGGGACATAGATTAATAAAAAGGATCAAATCCATAACTAGTTTGAAGTTCTGCAACTAGTGGAGGAAAAGACTGATTTGGAGCATGTAGATATCCTTGAAAATTGGATGGAGGAGAGAGTCTCCACACTAGATAATTCTATCCATAGTACAAAAAAGTCCTGAGAGGAGGAGGATGTCAACAGGCAAGGGGAGGAAGGTGATGAAATGGAACTAGGATAACTCTATCTTGAGGATTTGGAGGTGGCATGCTCGGATAGAATCCCGAAATCCATGCCTCCCCAACAAGTTTCTCTTTTCGAAAAATATATTATTAAGACAAAATCCATCAAATCCATGGGAATAGCTCTGGATTGCTTCAAGGAGAAAGAAGGGAGAAGGGAGAAATGAGGAAGACATAGTAATATTCAACGAATTCGACTGGAAGATGCGAACTTGGTTGCCTCTGGCCAATACCCTACCATCGATGCGGCTCTCACTTCCTCCTCTAAATAGTTGTAAGATGAGTATCATTTCATGGAATATTAGAGGTTGAAATAGCCCTTTGAAGAAAAGAATCTTGAAAAGGAAAATAGCTATTGGAAAACCTACAATAGTTATGCTTCAATAAATGAAATGCTTGGAAGCATAACTCAAAAGCATTGGTAAGAAAATATGAAAACAATGTGAATTAATATCTAGTGATGCCACAGGAGCGGCTAGGGGGATAAGAATTCTCTAGAACCCCAGGAGGTTTGTCTCTCAGGTTTATTGGCTTCCCACTTCATTTTAATGGCTTCTTTCCAATTGTTCAGGACAAGAATATGAGGCTATCTGTCAAATGTCTATGCCCCTTCAACAACTACTTAGAAGGCTTCCTTCCTGGATTCCCTGGTTAACCTAAGAACAGTCATCGGTATGGGTTTTTAGAGGGGACTTGAACTTGATCCGCAATTTGGAGGAGAAAAGAGGGGGTATCTACTAGTTAAAATCCAACTGTGAACATTTGGAGAAGTAATAGATGCCCTTGACCTAGTTGATGTCAAAATGTCTAACAACATATTTACCTGGAATAATAAATGGTCTAGGGACATGAGAATTTCCTCTCGGTTAGACCAATTTCTAGTCTTTGAGTCAATAATGATGGGTGGAGGTGAGATTTATGCTGTTGTACTCCCCTCGATAAGGTCTAACCACTATCCTATCAGTTTGGAATGGAAAAGGATTGGAGAGCATCTTAGATGACCTTATCGGTTTGAGCAATTTTGTCTCCTACTGCTAGAATTCCTGGAGAAACTTTGTCAGTGGTGGCAGGAAGAAGTAACCACAACTAGGGGAACCCTAATGTACCTATTCCAACAAAATATTAAGCTCCTAAAAGGAAAAATCAAGAAATGGAATACAAAGTCCTTTGGGAACATTTTTCTAGTAAAGAAACAGTTATACAAACAAATGAAAGAAGTACAGCAAGCCGCCATGACTCAAGGTTATTTTGCCAAGATTTTGGAGAAAGAGAAGATCCTTCTAAAGGAGTTCAATATTAAGGAAAAGCAGTAGGATCTAATATGCAAACAAAAATCCTAGATCAATGGTTTAAAGAAAGTGAACACAACACTAATTTTTTTCACAAGGTAGCAATACAACATAGGCAGGGGAATCGGGTGGTTCTCTTGAAAAAGGCAGATGGTAGCTATGCAGAAATGCAAGTGGAGATGGAGCATACCCTGAATGGATTCTTTGTCAATCTCTTGGAAGAACCCAATATTAATTGACGAGGCTCCTAAGAGAGGGTTTCACAGCACATCCCAAAGGTGACTACTGCAAATCACAACACAATGCTATTGAAACCGATAGATATGGAAGAACTGGATGAAGCAGTCAAAAGCTTACGATAAACTTAATTGGACCTTCTTAGAAAAGATGTTAAAGAAATTTGGATTTCATAAGCAATGGATAGAATGGGTAATAAGCCTAGTGTCTTTGGATTTATTTATTTTTGGTCAATGGGACACTGTTGCATCCCTTCCCATCTTCAAGGGGGATTCGATGGGTGGGGCCTTTATCCCCATTCTTGTTCATCATCATAGCAGAAGGGCTTGGAAGAGTGTTTAATTCCATGCAGCAGGATAACCACATGTGTGGCCTCTCATTCAGTGAAGGAATGAGCCCCCATACCCACCAATAATTTATGGATGGTGTCATGTTGATGGGTCCATCTTCAGTCCAAGAAGAAAAAGGAATTAAACAAGGATTAGATACCTTTATGGAAGCCAGTGGCCTGGAAATTAACAAAGATAAATCCCAAGTGTACTTATTTCACCTAAAAAAAAATTACTAGAAGGAACATCCTACTAATTTTGGAATTCTCTAAAGAACAACTCCCTTCCAAGTATCTGGGTTCTCCCTTGGTCAAATCTATGATTCTTCAAATTTCCTAGAAGGATCTTCTTGACAAAATCAAATGGAATCTCAAGAAATGGATTTACAGGTCCCTTAACTTCCCTAGTCAGCTTATTTTAGTTAAATCGATATTGCAAGGGATGCCAATTTACATTTTCTCAGTACTGGTTACCCCCAAGTCAGTCCTTAAGAAAATTTACACCATTATCACAATTTTTTTATGGGAGAGATAGATGAGCATCAAAAATGGGATCTGGTCAATTGGGATACTCTTGGAAACTCGAAAGATGTAGGAGGTTTCGGACCACGTGACCCGTTGTGTGTAAACAGAGTGTTGGGGACCAAGATTTGGTGGCGGTGGATCACGCATTCAGAGGAACCATGGGCAATGTTATGGCACCGCAAATATGCTCCCCATTGGCCAAAACATAATCTAATGCGTTTTGTGGAAGACTTACTGAAATAGCATATATGGAAGGCAGTGCAAATGAACAGGGAGTTATTTCAAAGGCACGATTTCTGGGAAATAAGAGATGGTGCCTCAGCCTCTTTTCTCTGGGATGCTTGGTAACAATTACCAAGAATAAAAATCATAGGAGATATCCAGGACTTAAAAATTTACATCAAGAGCAGCCCCCTGGAACGAGTGCAATATTTCTGGGAATCTACGACTAGTGGTCAGCAATTTCGATCGTGGAAACCCAATCAATGGTGGAAAGCATGTGTTTCGGACAAGAACCTAGTCAGTTTTTTTGAGGACTTGAGTGCTAGAAAAAATTTGACGACCGAAGGGGTGGACAAAGTTCGTTGGGGGTACTCAAACATTGGGACCTCCAACATTGCAGAAGTAGTTGGATTACTTGAGGAATTCGATCGCCTTTCGCATGAGGAAAAATGGAGAAAGGTATGGAAAGGAAACCTATGGAATAAAATTGCAACTTTCACTTGGTTTTTGATACGCAAATGTATCCTAACTTGGGAAAAAATACTGAAACAAGGCATGATAGGCCCCTCCTGTTGTTATATTTTCTACAACGAAAAAGAAACCATCAACCATTTGTTGGACGACTACCCCTTGGCCTCCTCCTTTTGGGATAAGGGGGAAGAGAGGTTCAAATAGGTCACCCAGGTAAGGGGTCACCCTGATATCACTTTAGCCACTTGGACGAAGAGGCATTTCTAGATTACAATTCTCAACAAACTGTGGGAATTGTTCCCTGGGTTTGTTGTATGCCTAAGTTTGAAAGGAGAGGAACAGACGAACTTTTCAGGGTAAGACACACAGCCTCGAGGTGGTCTGGTCATTAGTAGACTTACAAATCAAAGAAACACTTAAGTTGAGATAATCAATTATGATGCACGTGGTTTCATGGGCCAACCCGATCTGGAGAAGATCACATTGTACACTGCCCTGTGTGATTGTACTTATGTCCAGTTGGGGAAAGGTCATTGACCTTTAATTAAGCTGGAAATAGGTCGTAAAATGGAGACCCAAATTAGTATAACTCGCATGCCTAACAGAATCGAAGATATGCTTATTATTCTGCATTACGAGAATAGGTGGTTGCAATTAGTTGGATCCATTTAACTCCCCTCGGGGAGCTTTCTTTTGTATGTCATGGCTCCTAAGATGCATATAAATAGTCGTAGAGGGAGTCAGAGGGGCAACAGTGGATGTGCAAGCACCCCAGCGATGGGGAACTCAGAGTTTAGGCTGGAAGAACTGGAGGATTTCACCACTCTTGCTAGGGTGACCACTACCTGGATAATACCTTAAACACCATCGAAGAAAAGATAGTACAGATGGAGTCCCTTCTTCAAGAAATAGAGTTGCAGCAGGGGCGACTGGTAGTGGCAAATCCATTCTGGATAGGACGTATGTTACTGGCCCGTGAGCTCCAATCATGGGAACAGATGGTGAAGATGACTCGGGATATGACTGTGGTTATAATTCACCACCTATGTAGTAGTCTTAACTGGGTGAGGGTGTTTTCCGAAGCCTCCAAAGACAAATAATTTGAGCTAGTAAATGACCACCAGGCCCGTGGAGAGGTAGCGACACTGTAGTAGTTGGTAGTGTATGTCTCGTCCATTTTTGTTTTTTGATGATCAAATTTTTTGGCCCATATCAGTCAAGTATAAGTATTTGTAACCATACTAGGATTCCGTCTGTCAATTTGGATGCTATAAGGTGGATGTTTTACTATATTTGGTTGTATAAACTTGCATAGACAGTTTTTGCTATGTTTTCCCAATATGGGAAGAGCGCCAATCAGACGTTTGGTTGCAAGAAACTCTGTATACTGCTTTATTTTAACCCAGTGATAGAAGGACTTACATGCTTACTTACAAAAAACAATATCTATGTTGCTTTACTTCTCTCATTTTATAATTAATGGAACAACAAAAATTATTTATATTAAATCTATGATTTGTGATGGGGTATAAAACTTGTAGGAAATGAAGTATGCAGTGGATCCAACAAAAAAATTGTTGAGAGAAGGCATGAGATTTTGTTTTGAAAGAATGTGTGTCTTTCATGACTCAATTATTTCTATGGCGTGCTTTTCATTTTACATTCATGTGTATTATCTATTTTAATTTTCATTATTCCCAACAATGTAAATACACTCATTACACTTTATTTTTATGTTTGTAGATGGAAGTTGAATACGAGGAACATAATCGAGGAAATCAACAAATATTCATCCAATTGACCTAAGTCATGCAAGTAGCTCGAGCACTAACAACGGTTCCAACAAAGAATAATGATCAATATAATTGGACATTAATTGGATGTTAAAGCAAGTTGTTGTATATTTTGAAACAACTGTCTATGAAAATCAAACAATTTGTATAACTAGACATAGTGTCCCAATTGAAAGACTATGGGTTACAAAAAGTATAACAATTACATATTGACACTATGATTATCATGGACCTTTATGTTGTCCTATTTTGTATGACAAAGGGCATCTTATTCATATATAATAAAATAAAGTTTCTTATTTTATTGCATTGTCCAATGTCATTGTGAAATTTTATATCGTTGATTAAATATATGGAAGATGTAATATTACAATAGATGCAAGAATTGATGATCTAACAAATTAATCCATACATTGTATCCACATGCAATAATTAAAATTTGAATTATATGAATACTATTATAAAAAATATATTTCAATATATGGTGAATAATGGAATTAAGAAAATAAAAAGAAAATATAGATACTTCAGTGTGATGTCACTATTTACCAAAAAGAAAATGATGACAAGTGCTTTTGATCATTTTAATATCATCGATGTGTTGAAAACAAAATTGCATCGGTGCCCCCGGATGCGACTGCCAAGTGTCCCATAGGCGGTGATGGCCTCAGGAGTTGGAATGCCTCGGTGGCAAGAACGTCACCACACACTCAACACTCACCCCACCCACTAGCGCGGAATTTATTGCACATAGATGACGAGGTCAAGGTTTTAAGTGTTGGCAATAATGGTGTCCATCAGCATTTACATGTTGTGTCCGGAGATGACCCTGTGGTCATGTCGAAGGCTAGCAGACAAGGGGTTAATCCGCGTCAGGACCTAGAAGGGGCACCACCTTCTTAATTTACCATTAATGGTTTCTGGGTATTATTTTGTTATAACCTGGGTCATGGCACTGGCACATTCAGTCTTGTAGTTTCATCCTTTGGTAAGGGGTCTGGATCTGGCTTGCATTCCTTCCTCCTGGTTCGGCTCACCACAATATTGCTACATCTCTTATTCAACTGGGCGCGTTGTCTTGCCTCCAGTGTTTTTCTTAGTCCTGTGATTGAGCGTCAATACTATTTCACTATGTCTTGTCGGCATGGAAATCCTCGTCGAGCTAGCAGAGGTCGAGGTTGCACTCAATAGGGTGCGTACCTGATTTAAGAATATGGGTATGCGAGTGGGGTTTCTATGTTAGTGTGCAATTTGATCGATGAATGGGAAGCTAGGTTTATTAATGAAAACCTAGCTAGAGGCATTGAAGGGGGATGCCTGAATCACTACTGGATCATCAAGAATATGATGGTCTCCCTCATGGAGGAGATGGTGGGAACCTGGAACTATACCAGAAGCTCAGTCTTACAGGCCAAAACCAAGCTTCTTGAATTAGACACTATGCTCAATATAAGGGACACGACAACAACACGGAAGCAGCCGGCGTTGGGACTCTGTACACCAAGAGTAGGGGGAAGCGATAGATCTTGAAGGCATCCACGGTTTCAATGGACATGTGTTCAGTTCCATCCACGCCTCATTCCTCGTCCACACCATTTCTGACACTGTCCACAATCACCCAGTTTCAACATAAACGGGTACATGATATTGAGGTTTCGATTCGTAAAATTTCTCCTCTTCTTGTCAAGCCGATTGAACCTTCGACTGAGGAAGAGTTATATGGAGCCTGCTCAGTAATTGAAGAGAACCAGGAGAATCCAAAACCTGTAGCTACGACCTAATGAAGTTATGCAGTCTGTTAAGCTCATTTCAGTTCTTTTGTTTATTCTGATAGTTTCGTTTACCTCTAGTTTATTTCATGTTATTGTTCTATGTCTACTCCTATGAACTCTTATGCTCTGTAAATTTTGTACCAAGCCCCCATATTCTGAATGGGTAATTGTTCCTTTTTTCTGCTAAAAAAATATTTGCTTCTATTTTTTACGGGCTAGGGTTGAAAGTTTATACCACCCCATTCACTTGTCCAGGATGCTTTGTTCTATACTTTTTTTGTTTCAACTGGTTAATATAATGCAGACTTACAAAAAAAAATTTACATCGATGCAACAAACTACTCGTTGCATGCATTTTTATTTTTACACCAAGGTACTTTCTATATAAGAGCATTAGTTCTCCGATATATTGTAACCTCATTGATGACTGTCAAAATGCAATGAACATCGATGTCCTAGTCAACTTCATAGGTGTGTTATAAGAGTTCATAAGCATCGATGTTATATTTCTTATAAAGAATCGATGCATATAGTGTTATAAAGCATCATTTCCATTAAAATTTAGGTACGCATTGGTCCTTGTTTGTATTTAAATGCATTGGTGCGATATGTGTTCGTTAACATCGATGCACTTATATCAATAAAGCACACCGAAGAAAAAACCTACGATAAAGCCTCCAGCTTCTGATTCTGTTAAAGCCTCTGCTAAACCACAAGTACAATTAGCGAAGGTTGTTGCGGATGTGTTTTTTACAATTGTGGCCAAAATTGTAACACTAGAAACCTCCACTGCATGGCATTTTCCTTATAGTGTGTGGAAAGGACCAAATTTGTCAAATGTTTCCTTCCCAAGGGTGTATACATGCTAGGACTACCATAAGGAGGACTTCTAAACAACCCCATCAATGGGGTGTACTTGAAGAAATTATATCCCTAACCCATAACATTGTATTTCAACACACATTGTAGATACACCATGATTTTTCGTGTTTCTTAGTTTTTTATTTTAAAAATGTTTCTAGCCTCGTTGTTTCTCAAAAGATGGTTTTTCCTTTATAGATGACTTAAAATACAAACTATTATGTTGGCTTCATTGACGGATCAAGTCGTTGGTCAAAGAATATTGTATTCGCCTCTTGGACCATTTACACACCTACAGATACGATTTTCCACACTTGTGGTGAATGCCTCAATCAAGAAACTAACAACCAAAAAGAATTTGATGTTGTCATTGGATTATTGGTTGACACCATTCATTTCCATGTTCTACATCTTTACATCCACATGGATTTTCAACTCCTTGTCACCTAGTTCAACAATGTCTCCTGCATTCATGATCCATGCCTTTTTTAAACACTTTTGGATCAATAGTTTGAAACCCTTAAATTCATCCATCTCCCTGGAATTCTAATACCTTTTTTTACCATTCCGCAAATCAAGTTTTGGATTGGAATTTATTACATTGATTAGTACATTATTCATCAAAGGAAATAAATTTTTATGTGTTTATCACCATACAACATCACAAATGAATGAGCAAAAATACATAAGCAAACCATCAAATCAATAAATTTGAGTCATAAACATGGAAAGTAAAAAACAAATCATACTCATATATATAAAATAACATATACAAAAAGGGGCTCATGGCTCACACACACACACAACATGTCATGTACATCATGTGTGCCTCACATGCCACATATAAAATATTTTTATGGGGGTAAATAAAAAATTTGTATCCCATAGGAAACCATCAAAAATAACATATACAAAAATGGGCTCATGGCCCATACACATCTAAGCTTCCTTCTCTCTAGAGGCTAGGAGGGGGAGTAAACATCAAGGCCAAGGGAACCATTGCCTCTGAAGGCACCATCACCCCTACTACTAGTGGTGCTAATGACATCCCGCTTGATGGACCCATTGCTATTGACTATCTAGGTCAACCATGAGAAACTCATCTACGCCATCACGGGTGTCAAAAAAATGCTACTCAAGATCAACAAACCCAACATTGGGGTCACCCCCCTGAAGGGGATCCCCCACCAACACCTCTATCTCCCTTCCCTTCTTGGGGGAATTCCTCCTCTCGACAGTGATTTTGACGCCAAGGTTAACCAAGATTAGCTACTACAATAGTCGACGCAGCTCCAACTAGAGGAGGGGAAGTTCTTATATCTGCAACCAACAAGAAACATCACAAAGTTAATATCTCAAATACACACACACACATAATAAACAAAGCATGCAAAAAATATACCAATGAAATTAAAGTATGAACATGGTATGATTGAAGAGTTGCTCACCCATGGCTCCCTACGCATCAAAAGGAGGATGAGGTGGGAGATCCAAATCTCACATAAGTCCACTTGTTGCAAAGAGTAGTGTTATACTGGCCCCCTCTGTCTCTATACAGACAAGTAGTTTAGAGTGAACATGTATCCCACCTCACCACCACTAGCACAGGAATCACTATACACTAGAAAACCATCTAAATCTCCCTTTGCCACCAAACAGGTGCTATAATGCATGGCCTCAATGATGGGAACTGCTAAAATTAAAAGGAGAAGAGAATCGACCCATTAAAGAATTGGTTGTTCCCCTCCAGGCAACATTGAGATAGTTGTGCGTGCATCTTGAAGACTAACTTACGTTCCCATACAACCTCTGACCTGTTGGGAAAACCCTTATCCATAAGGTGAACTTGGACTCTAGATATCCTATGGCTCATAGTTACCCCCACCATGCGAACTACGATAGTTTCAATTGTCATCACCGATACATCCTCGGCATACAAAAGAAGAATGCCCCGTCCTTATTCACATTGGAGTTTCCCCCACAGTATTGGGCCATCGGCTAATCTAGAGTTTGTTTTCCACTCATTAATGGATGGGTCTCTTCTTGGATCCCTTGAATCGGTAACCCAGTCAAGAATTATATGTCCAAACAATTGAGAGTGGCCCTCTCATTATCCACTACAAAATACTCCAATTTAGGCATCCACATGCCTATTAATTCCCTTGGAAGGTGTTCACTAGACCGCATCACGGATTGGTCTCAGTGTTGCAGCATCCCTACCTCATGTAAACTATGTTGAACCTGGGAATTCCAAACGACCTCATCCTGCAAGGCATTGAAATTTCGCTTGCTCCACTCAATGACCATCTCATTATGTGTCCTGCTAAACCAACCAATCAAAATGATAGTTAGTATCCAAAATTAACTCATGCATGAATAAAATCAAGAAAAATACAAAACCTTGCAATTTTTTCCAAGATAATCATGTGGGCCCCATCAATCACATAACCTATGCAGTATTCCATCAAGGGTATAATAATGACAGCTTACGTTGTTGCGTGAGTACTCTAGCATAGACTCACACAATCCATACTTTGATGCATCCCACTGTCATACGACAATTCTCAATAATTGTTGCACAAATTAACACAACAACTCAACATCAATTGTACTCGGGCAAAGCATGACCCTTCCCATTAGAAGGTTGCATATATTTCCCTTGTGGGATGTACATGATCCAATCACACATCCATGTGATTGTTTCCATAAACAATAGTGTGGTTCCGCCAAGTGGGAACATGATCTCCCATGCTACATGGTGCATAATTATCAAAGGAATTCTCATGCGAGAACACAAGGAAAATCCTTCAATACCTATGCAGTTGCATGGAAAACCATCGTGGGCTCCTATATAGCCACCTAAGGACCCTAACTAAAAATTAATTTGTTGGAAATGAAGAGGAGATGGAAACGGCTTACCTAGATCTCATGAATCACAAATTCACCTGTCCAACCATCTAGAATCAACAAAAAAAAGTCTAGGAAATCCAAACTTGAATGGTAACAATTATTTTTGAAATGTGGGCCCCACTGCTATTCATAGTCATTTGATACAAAATTCAATTAGCTCATGCAGGCAATACATATCTCCAAATGACAAGATGTCAACACCATTGCAATCAATATCATGGGACCTTCATCATGGTTCCATTTGTTTCACTCCCTGCAAAACTTCATCAAGACCCTATTTTCTGACCATTTTCTCAGGAATGACTATCCATTTTTGTATGCCACTTGCACCACGTGATTTTTATCATGCACATTATTACACTATAGTATCCGTTTCATGTTTGCAATATTTTGGTCAGACAACTACAGATTTCCACTCATTGGCCCACTACCACCTTATCAAATATATATCTTAAACACTGCATATAGGCATTGTATCACCTCCTTACACATAGCATATATATAGTTATTCTATTGATATCCTTAAAGTTCTTAAATCTTGAAAAATAACCTCACACCATCCTTTATCTGATTTCTTCATCGAGCCATAACATTCTACCATCATGGGTATGCAACCCATTACAACCCCTTGTATAAAGGCACCCATGTTATTTGACCCTTAAGATCAGGGGAATTTGTTCACCATATCACTAAGGAGGCCACATATCTCCTCCTTTATGCATTTAGTTGACCACCCCTTTGGATTCCCCAGCACACTATGGTTTTGATTCATGAATGGCCTCTCATCCCCACCATGATCAATAACCATTTGTGTTTATCTTGATCTCATAAACTCCCGAGAAGACCCACCATAGGGCCTTACCAATAGATTATACCACCACTAACACTTGACCATACCTACAGGAACACTCGGCATGGTATTTGACTATTGGGCACACGTATTCTCGTTTATCACAATTACCATTATCCTTTTATTCATTTCTAAAAAGAAGTTCTTTGACACACTCAAAATGTGGAAACAATCTATGTCATCATTAATTGTTCTTTGAGCAACAAAATCCCTATTCACACTTGAGCGATGTAATTACCTTGTGCCAATGTTTGTCCACCTATAAACACCTTCCTTGAATATTATTGTCACCCTATTACTTGAGACATTTAAACTCACCCCAATTTTGCATTACCATTTGGTACCCAGTTCACGGTATATTTAGTCCATCAACCCTTTCCATCCTTGAGTCATCGTGCACCACAATTACTCATTCATACTCCAATCAAGGCAATCCATGTGCCTCACACTTACCATATTGTCTCATTTTAAGATTAACATCACCCATATCAATTACAATATGTTCTTACTCCTCATTATTGAATCCACATATCGCCATATGCCTTAGCTCTCATCGGCATCAACAACACCTACTATGATAGTTACGGTATAAATAAGTGTACCCTCTTCACCCTTCCATCAAACATGGTTAACTTCATGCTAAGCAAGAAGGTTCATCATTACTGCTTGCCTCAGTAATATCCACTATGCTTGACATCAACTCCTCTCTCAGATCGGGGTAAGTCATATGTTTTGACAATTTAAACATTCCTAGCTATGCATAAAGACTTTAAAATTTGACATTATAAGTTTCCCACTCAATAATTTTATCCTTGTTCAGTACCCCACCTAGTGGGTTGTTCAACGTCATCAACAATTCACCCTCCCTTTCGGTTACTACATAAAGACTCCCTAACACATTTGGGACTCGTTGCCAAACCATCAATACACCAAGCACATCTACTTTGGAAAGGTTCAAGACCACCTTTCGCCCTACCTTGGTAATTCAAATATTAAACCCCTTGATTTCCTCTTTTTGATATTACTTTGACAAAATTATCGTGAGCATAGAGATGCATGTCCCATTTGTATAAAATAATTCATATGTGTCACCTAACAGTGTCACGCTTCGTTGGTCATCAACAACACTCCCCCACATGATACCTTTGACCTTCCAAAAATTGCTTTCTTGCTATCACCTTCATAGGATATAAACATTTCAGGAAAAAAAAATGATGATGTATTTCGGATCTATAGGTCCCTCCTAACTTCACACATCAGGGGGCATGTGTTTCACCTTAATTTTGCACACATGCGACATTTTGACGATAGTTGTAGAAAAACGTCATCAACATTAAACTTGAAACTCACAGGGACTATTCATTAGAAAAATCAATACATGAAACAAAGTAGTGAATTAAATGAATCACAATTATGGCCAACTACATGGGTTTATCACAAAAAAATCACACAGTGCACGGGTTTGTCAAAGAAGACCCATGCGAAACCATGCGAAAAATCCTTCAAAATTTGTGCAGATGTACCAGCAGGTGGACCATTAAATTTGGCGCCGCATTTATAGCTTTGCAACCACATTTTCACTCCAAGGAATTCAAATTGGATTCCTTCGCGTGCTTGGGGATTCAATAGACCCCATATTTCTACTTTGAATCCACTTCATGGGAGGGAGTATTCACATTAAGAAACAATTGTTTGAAGACCTCCATTTGTCCTATAAAAGAAAGCACGAGCATGCATTTCAAAAAGAAGAAATCAATAGGAGAGTTATGTTGTAATAATGAGCCTGAGAGAATCATCTTTCAACCTTAATCTTATAATCATTGGAATTCCAATATCATTAAGCTTCTTCCTTAAGAAGCAAGTCTTTTTCTTCATTATCCCAAGTTAGTTAGAAAGCAATTAGAGATAGATCAAATGACCCTCCCAAAGGGAGTGTTGGTTTCCATTTGCAAGCAACATTCTCCTAGATGACACCATTGTATCTAAGCTTTCCTATTGGGCATAAACATTTGGTTGAAGCTCGTATGTTTTTGTGTTTTTATCTCATTCATGCAAGTTTTATCTTCCAAGTTATCATTATTTGTGTTTTTATTCATTTAATTGCTTCAACATTGTTTATTGGATATACTAACCATCAACTCACACTATTGTCTTGCTTACAACTTGCAAGGTAAGGAATGATTTCCCACACTTGGGCCATTTTTCCCACAAGGAAACTCAAATTGGAAGCATTATATGAATTTGTGTACATAATTAGATATGGTAAAATACGAAATTACAGTCATGTAAGTTGCTATAGTGTGCATAATTACAATTGCCACAACATATGGACATATATGAAATTGGGTGAAGTTCATTGTACAATAAGATAATATAGCACACTTATGTCAATGTACGAACCTATGTTTCATACATAATTTGAATGTGGTAGCTATACAGTTTGGTTTACAAAACAAAAATTAGATGGTTATGCAGAATTAACCCAAATTTTGCTAGATTAATGGCTCTAATACTAATTTAAGTAACAATGATTATTACTACAATTCAATCAACATAATATTTCCGCAATCTATATAAAATAATGAATAATTGATAGAAATATGATATTACACTGAGCCTTGCGATAGTAAACTTGTACACATTGACTGCTCATGAGATGAAGGGATATGTGCCTTTAGACTTTCACTTGTCCAATTGTATTATTATTATTATTATTATTATTATGTTTGTATTTGTGTTTGCTACTTTTTTTTTAAATAATTAAGATAATAAATAGTAAAGAAGTTACTATATTGAAATTTATGTTGTAAGTGACCTGCAATCCCTTACAAATTTTAGTCTTCGTAAAAATATGGCCACTCCAAAGTCTTTCCTATTAAGTCTCTCTGGTATAGGTCTCTTTGAACTTTTGACAAAGTAATGAAATATTGATTACTCTTTATATTATAAACGTACTTAACAAACAAGTTGAATAAGCAACGAAGTTGCTTAGTACCTGCCGCTTAAGAAAAGTTTGGAAAAAGTAATAATAAGCTAAGTTAGCTTAGTTTTTTTTTTCTAATCTGTGGATTCATTAAATCATTGTGAAATTCGTTGGCCTGTGAGATTTTGTGATAGACTTGCAATGTAACTAGACCTCCAGATAGCCAAGCATATTGCTGGATGCACTTGGTGATTATTGGATGTGCTGTGTCGAGTCCCGATGGTGACACCTCACGATGTTGTGTGCTGGAACATGTATGTTTCGATCAGAAAACTGCTTTAAGGTCGGATTAACGTTGATAAATTTTTCTAGATGATAGGCAGAAGATATGAATCAAACACCCAATGCAATGAAAATGGTTGATGCTAGTAACTATAATAGCAATGTGTTATCAAAATCAACTTAATATTAACAGTCTAAAATCACTTAAAACCATTCACTTTGGAATGGAGGGCCAAAAACCATTAGTGCTTTTGCAGTTCGTGATTGCTTTCCTTTACAAAATCTAATCAAATTAAGTTCATTTCAGCAATAGTAAGCGTTTAGTTAATATGCATGATTTGACTAATTTTCAGCTTAGCTTTGACAGGTATTTTAGTAATGAATAACACGTAAGTATGTATCTTCTGCGTAAATTAACTCGTGTCAATTTGCGTCGATGCCAATCCCCTGGTTTATGTCGGTTGATGTAACGCTCTCGCCTTTCTGATTTGGCCAAAATTCTGTTGAGAGAAAGATCTTTCAAATTCAAAGTGGCAACATTCTTTAAGTTGTTGTACTCACACACCAATTTCAAGTTCATTCAATGTTTATCACCAAACCTCTTTCTGTTTCAAATTCCAGCAAACCACTCGGCTCAAGGGATCTGTTTAGTTAACGGTGGTTCGAGACTTTTCTATTTTTCTCGGGGTCTGTGACAAGAAGTTCTGTATTTCCGGGAACCTGCCACAAGAAGTTCTATATTTACAGAAGCTCTTAATTTCCCGACGCTTGTCACAAGAGTAGAAGGTCGGTAAAGTCCACCATGGCCGGGTGATGTATGGGACACTGTGCGCGAAGGCGTTTAAGCAAAGCGAAAGCCATAACCTTGCATGAAGACGGTAATGGAATAGCAATTGAAACTGCGGTTGCTTACCAGGCAGACATCAAAAGGCGGACATAAATAATTAATTAATATGGATTTCACGTAGAAGTAAATCATTGTTATATGTGCAAAACCTAACACTAATTACTTATTATGTGTTTTAAATATATTCTAGAATATTTCACTCATTGTTTTACTAGCTTCCTCCTCTTTGTCTATGGTATTAATTTAAATAGTTATATAAGAAAAAAAATTAATTTTAATATTAATTATTATTATAAAATAATTGAAAAAATAATAATAAATATAATTATCATTGCATGGAGAGAAGTTAGATGCTCTATAAATCATTTTGGGGAGATGCTGTAGCATGGATAACCCTAACATGGCAATGTCAGTTAACAAGAAAAAGAATAACGTGTTGAACCATCTAAACCCTAAATTATAAATAGATAAGGATTCAAGATGGATCTAGGATGGTATTATGGGAAAGATGTTGTTACACTTGTTCTCTAACATACCATTCTCATTAAAAAAATGTAAATGATGTCACCTTAAAAATATATATATAAATTTTCCATTTGATTCATCTTAAACTTAGATATATCAAACATTGATCAAATATCTTGAAATGTAAATTTTTCCTTAATGTGTAAAAATAATATTAGAAAAAAATTAGATTCCAAAAACTTGAAATTCTCTTGGATGCAAGATAAATCTATGCTCATTTAAATATTTCAACTATTACTATTTGGAATAACATACAAATAATTTTTTATTGATATTAAAAAAACAAAAAAATAATAATTATATATTAAACATAAATATATATCAATATCAAGTAGTACAGTATCAAATATCTTGTAGTTTATTATTATAAAAAACATTAGGCCTCAAGCAAAAAAAATAAGAACCCTCTCGATGCTTTGATAAATCTAAGTTCAAAACTATGCAATAATCTTAAATTATAAAGTTTGTTTAGAATTTAACATTGTGATCTGGCCATAAAACTGATGAGAGCTTGTTAGTTTAAAATTTGATGAAACCTTATATAAATGTATAATTTGAAAAATAGTTGAGAATATTGTAAATTGCTTTTAATGCTGATTAATATGCATTTGTTAAGCTTAATAGCTCATTTGAAATAAGGCCTAACTAATACCTTTTTTTATTTAACTTATTCTATAAAAGAAGTCCTTTAAGATACCCGAAAGTGACCTAGAAAGTAGAGTCTTTTAACTATTTTATTTAAAAAAAAAGACTATATTATTAAACCCAAAAATAAAGACTATATGCATGCGTGTCCAACACCATGCAACACATGTTTTAAGAGCTTTCCACATTTCATTGTGGAGAAATATGCAGCGGTTGTCAAATGGACAACATGCAGAACATGTTTTAAGAGTTGTCCACGTATCATTGCCGTGAAGTATGAAGTGATTATCAAATGGACAGACTCACATTGAAAGTAATATATGTAAGTGTGATTGAAATATTAGAAATATGTATTTCGAAGAGGTGGGATTTGAACTATTCCTGTAGTTGTAACTGAAATTTTGAGTGGTGTAGCAGGAGGAGAAGAAACCAACGGAAAAAGGAGTTTTCTTTGCACAAACGTTAACGTTGGCGGAACTAGAGAGCGATACATTGCCTCAGTGCAGGACAACTTTTCCTTGCGAAGGCAGAGAATTTAAGAGTGCGTTAGCTTTCTTTTCACAGGTATAATATGCTCGATCTAAATTTCATTAACAATTTAAAATATAAACATTGTCTTATTAACATTACAGTTTCTTCCAAAGAATAAATGTTCAGATCAATTACAATTTTTTCGGAATGTTCAGATCAATTATAATTTTTTTGAGATTTTGTATTGTCTGCTAATTTATATTGGAATCAATTTATTAATTTCTTTAGTGAATGCAATTAATATGCAAATTTATTTAAATTCATTTCATAGACCTACAATCTTGAAGTCTTGAGGGTACAAAAATTTAACTCACTGTAAATGTTTACATGTCTAAATTTAGACCAATTTATTAAATTTCCACATATATTTTGGAAAATCCATTGCAAATTTAGCGGAACATAGTCAATTGCCATAAATTTTTGAATTTGCTTCTAAAGAAGCACAAACTTATTCAGGACACAGAAATCTTGATATGATATTCCATGTTTGAACTAGTGAGCTGGTTTTTCTTGATATAACGTTAATGAGGAAATCTTTAGAATTTCATATGAAAGCACATTATTGATTGTTGTTGTGGTTTCTACATCCGCTCGAAGTTTTGAAAAACAATGCTTGGGTTAAAAACAGTGGTATGCAAAATTTGCTTTGTGTAATAAGTAAAATAAAATAATATGTAAAAAGCAAAGTAACATTTTGTATCTAGAAACCTTTTAAAAATTAACTAAATGCGATCGTTCTGATGTTGCCTTTTCATGTCCAAAATTAGGTAACCTGCCCCCATAGGAATTATTATTTTTAAATGTAATTTTTTCGAAATGAACCATTTAACAAGGTTTTAATTTCATTGGCATATTGTTAAAAAAAAGTTGACGAGGTTTGGTACAAATTTTGTAGATATTCTTAATAGATATTTCAAAAAGAAATGAGGTTGGTTAGAAACTTGCTATCACTATTTCGTACGTAATCTATATGTTTTCTCAAAACTAATATTATTTTAACCCTATAATTTGACTATGACAAGTGGCATCCCCAAAATTTCTTTCATGGACTCGTGGAATTCGGGATCGACCTCCACATAGGACGGTGTAAGTGGCATTTCTGAATGTTAGATACTTTTCTCAATTTTCAATTTTTAGATATATTCAAAGTTAAATTAACAAATACATACATACATACATACATATATATATATATATATATATATATAATATCATATAATATACACAACAATGAACATGATCAAAATTTATACCTTGCTTTACTTTGACACGTGACAAAGTATGCATCCAAGGAGGTTGTGTAGCATGGGAGAGGAGCATATAGTAAACAAGGTGGGGACCAGTTCACTTACTGAGACCATTTCGAGGAGCAGGTTGAGCGAGGCAGAGAAATAAGGACTAAGTTGACCCAACTGGGACAAGCTACTATGAACTGCATTTTTCTGGTTATTATTACAAAGGCCCTCGACGACTTGGAAAAGAACCTGCCCCTCCAACCCATTTCAGTTTCTCATGGCTAGGCTTCGCTCAAACAAATGAAGAATAAGTTCAGCTATGCTATCTCGATTTCGACATTTGTAATGAGCCTAACATTGTGCTTACCTCGAATAATGGCACGACGTATGTCTCTATTCGTCCAACCACGACCTGGATTAAGCCGATTATAGTACGGGTGATTGTGCGCTGCCAAGCATTCAGGCGAAGTTGGGGCTGCTTCTTCCCAGGAAAGATCCTCCATCAAGGCTGTCACATCCGGCCATTCAATAGCCGAGATGAGAAGAGGTCCAGAGCAGAGCAGGGGGATCCATTGTCTTTGGATGGAACCCATGAAGCTCAGAATGATGGCAGGGAAAACAATCCTACACACCCAAAGATTGAGAGTCGCTTCACTGGGAATCGGCAGTAGCATATATAATCCCTTCTAAAATACTAAAACCATCTGTATGAGCAAACTATATTGTTCAACGCTTTTCACCCCCTCATAAGACTGGATGATATTCATATTTTCCAACCAAAGAGCTCGAAAAAGGTAGGGCATTCATCTCTGTGACGTTGGATGCATGCACGAAAATAGTTACGAGCAGCTGTAATCTTCTTCTATGTGAAAAACAAAGGTCGATTTGCGGGATTGTTGGAGCGTGGCCATTGAATTTTTTAACAAGAATAAGAGGAAATGGCCAACTCGTTGCTTGCTAGTACTGCAAGCCATCTTTAATGTTCAATTCCAAAGCTCAAGAGTTTTGCCCATCCAAATATCTAATCTCATTTAGCTCTCTAACTTTAAGGAAAAAGAAAATCTAACAGAAAAGTCTCAACAATTGTTGTACACAATTGGACAACAATCCAAAGACTCAGGTAGGAGAAATGTTGATGGAGTTGGATTTGCAAAACACCAAAAAATAATAGTTGCAGGCTCTAATACCAACAAATATATGCGTACATAGACAATAATGAGAAGATAATATACATAGATAAAAAAATTCTTGGAAAAGTTACACTTTCTAGCCAGCAAATATTCTTGAACTATTTTGATAACTCAATGAGTGAAACACAAGGAAAACATACTGGTTCTCTACCATTTAAAGGAAAGGTTTATATTTTATTCAAAGAAATCATAAAACATAATCAAGAGGGAAAAAATTAGAAAGGCTATAGAAATTACAGAGCGTTTAACTTTTGATCTCATACCTGAAAAGCTTAATTCCAACGCTCGTAATTGTTCTCTAGAGAGCGTTTATCCCAACACTCAATTGTCTCTCCTCTAGCAAGCGTTTTTCCTCTGACACCACCAGGATGACCTTTGAAACTTAAACTCATTCCTGCCAAACCGACCAAACCCAAAGGTAACCTATCATCTACAGTTTTCGTTTTCAAAAATTGGGACAATATCTTAAAACTCTGATCACCATTGAAGCTGTTTTGTTCTTTCAAAATGCTCTCCCTTCTGTCATTCTATGGTTGTGTGTGAAAACGACAAAATAGAACAAACACCAGAATATACGCGAAGATTCTTTCAAACGCAGAGACAGCCATCTATCCACTTCAACTTCAAAGGATAATGCACAAAGGTTCCGTGTAATTCTCTCATTTCTTTTCTCACACCACCTGTATCTTTCCCTCTTCTCCACCTATAAAACACTGGCGGAAAGGCAGGGCTATCCTCATAGCTACATTCAGATCAATTGAATAATCAAATAATCGAAGACATATTCAATGAATAAATGCAGCGAGAATAGCGACACTAGTCATTAATCCGCACTGCACTGGCAAGTTCCACTATATCTATTCAGTGGAGTGGGTGTCGTGATGCTTATTTTAGTGTTCTCTTGCTGGAAGTTAGACCATCGTAATAACAATGAAGTCAAAGATCATATTGATCTTTCACCTCACCCTTGCAGTGCAGGGATCGATTATAGCTGAAATGAAGCTGAAAAAGTCGTTCTATGTAAGCCTTAATTCTATGAAACAAGGAGCCGTTATATGTAATCCTTAATTCTTTGGAGTTGCTTTGATGGATTAATGCATTAATTTTTATCAATTTAAGGTGTGTTAAACTAGAAATAGCCTCGAGGTTATTGAATGATTGAGACAGCTACCGAGTGAAGAATCCATAAATTAGGTTAGAGTTAAATGATATTTTTTTATGATATGTAAAATGAAATATTTTTAACAATGGTTTATTTGAACAGTATACTCAATCCTTGGAGATTCGCGGTAAAGTTGCGTTAAATTCTTGAAATTTGTTCCAACATTACGGCCATTTTTGCGCAGGCTATGGAGTGTTTGTTTTTGTTGAATCCTGCATCAATCTCAACTCATTTTAAAGTGTTCTTTCCCGATTTGGTCGTTTCTTTATAAAGCTTCTACGAAATTCTCGCCATCCTTTCACTCATTCTTGTTTTTGTTGAATCCTGCAACAATCTCAACTCGTTTTAAAGTGTTCATCGGATCCTCATCCTCTCATAAACACGTGCAATATCTTCAAGACCGTTTGCAAAACAACAATATCAGATCCGCTCTCTGACTCTATATTATAGCCACAAAACAATGATACCAAATCTATCTACAAGAGTGATCTGATAGCAAATCTACCAAATTCGCCTATAAGTGAATTTCCTATCTTCATGAGTGAATTGCCAATCAATTTGTTTCAGCAATCTCGTTTTCTTCAGCCACCAGCCACCAGCATCTGCCAAACAGAATTACAGTGATCTACGTCTGTGCATCCCGTGATCTCCATCTGAACCAGTGATCTATGCGATCTAACCTGCCATGCGATCACTGAGAGGATCTACATCAAACCTTGCAGTGATTTCCATCAGTCAACGATCTATCAAATCCTTTGATCTACAATTTCATAAGCCTACGATCAGCCCATCTGCCTGGTGCGATCTGGTATAAACAAACTAATGCATTGAGATATCTGCGTGATATGATCTGTGTGGAAATATGCGACACGAATATCTTCATTATCTACAATTTTGTTTTCATTATGCACCTTACATATGATACACCAAATGTCGTGATGTACGGGAGGAATGAGAAAAATAAATAAATAAATAATGTTGATGTCATCGTTGCCATGTGTCAAGTGAAAACCAGATACCAAACTCCAAGAATGACATCATTTCTGATTGGCCTATTAGAATTTAACAAAATAGCAAATACAAATATTTTTATTAAAATTTAAAATATTTTTTTGCAAACTCTAAAGTTTAACTTTAGAAAACAGATTTTAATTTTTTGGTGGCAGCAACTATCACAAGGTCAAAGCTTCGGTTGACTAGCAACCGATTACTATATACTTGCTGCGGCAGGTATAAAAATGAATTCCCTCTCATTTTTTCATGTAACTAGTTCACTGATGAAAAACACGTGTGCCATTTTTTTGCAAATTGGTGCACTTATAATATTAAAACGCATCTATGTGTCCCAAATACTAAATCGCATCACTAGAATATATTGTAGAAAAATGAAAGAAATTATTCGTTATTAAAACTTAGAGGATAGTAAAACTCATGGATGTATCTTTTATGTGCTTAACATAGGTTAGTGCACTAGTGCAATATACTTTTATGTATGCACCAATGTGGTAATATGAAATAAATGTATCAGTTAGAACAAAAATTTGTTTGAATGTTTATTTGAAGTTAAAATGTTACATGCATCCCTAAAAAAAATATAGAATACATATATATAAGTTGTAATATTTCATGGGATAGAAATGCTACTTAAAATCACACCATATAATTCATAAATGGTTTCAAAAGTCTATTTGAAGTTATATTGGTGTATGTTTCTCGAATTTTCTCTTAAGAATTTATACACATATTAATTCTTGATTACGCTCAAATATTGGGAGAAAAAACTATATTATCAAATGGGCATTTCTTTAGATTCCAACTTAATCCATATTGTTAAAAAAACATTAAGTTCTCCTCTATTTTTTGCATTAAGCTCCGATTTTATTTATGTTTTATTGCTTAATTAAATTTATGTTATTTATACATGTGCATGTGAATAATTATGCATTTACTTCTGCAACTTCCTAATTCATAATCAAGTTTGGATTCACAAATTATTCCACTAATAAAAAAATGTCGCAAGCTCTTATCAAGAGCAAGCTACTGCAAACAACATGAAAATGTAGAGTCGCTTTACCCTCCCAATAATAACATGCTATCTTCCAGCCACCAGGTCGAGTGAATGGTACTTCACCTTCTATTAGAACTCTTCCATGACACTCCAATAGTATGTGGTTGTTCAAATTATAAATCGTTGAAGGAGAACCCTAGGTGTGTCGGACTGTGCCATTACATTGAAGGTCGACTACACAATGTTGATGGTCTAATACCTCCTACTATGATCTAAAATCCAATAGGTGATATAGAAAAGACACGTAGGAGCACTTCCATATAATCTTTTAAAAAAATATGGAATCCAAAACAACTATGTTTAGTCCAAAAGTGACCAACCTGTCTCCTTCAGTTGAGTCGACCAAGAGCTTCTAGTAAATCAAAATACGATATCAATACCATCCAAACTGTATCTACAAGGAGATCCAAAATGTTATATGAGATGATAAAAAAATTATCCAAGTACATGCCAAGGTTGATTTAATCAGTGGAGGATAGTGATGACTTCTCTCTTTCTCTCCATGTACAAAGTAAATATCAAAATTGTTACAACCGCACTTTGTATGGGGCCTGGAATCTTCTTTATTTGTGCTCAACATTGGGGTAAACTCTCATTTGGTGATACTAATTATATGTCTTCCAAGTGTAAAATAGATGTTACAAATCTCAAGTTCTTTACCATTTCACATGTATTTGTTCCTCCCAAACAGTCGATAACGCTTACACCATTTGTGTTCCTCTTTATCCTAAGTATTATTATTTGATATTGTTAAATATAAACATAGGGTTTCCATTTATAATATGTGCATAGAATTATTATACTTCTAGAAAATTTAAATGGAAGAACTTGTCATATATCGATGGTCATCCATGCCCTCATGGGAACATTGCAAGGTTCATAAATAGTTGTAGGTGCTCATTATTTAGTGCAATTTGTTCATTTGAGGAACACTCCATTGGCAATGAGTTTTTTATGAAATGGAAGCATCCATATTTGTTGTTGTGATGCAATATGCAGTTTGTCTACTAGTGACTAGTGGATAATAAACTACAACTTTTGTAGACCACCAATTGCTCGTCAAAGACACCTTACATTAGGACTACCTTTAGACATCCCGTTGGGACATATCGAAAAGATCATCAAGTGATCAATTTTTTTGTTATTTGAAATGGAATTAATGTAAACATATTGCTTAATTTGACATTTTGTTTTACAAAGTCGTTGGTTGCACATGTAGTATTAGAAAAAAATTCCAGTGCTTCAAATAATTGTTTGGTATAATGTTTGAACATACTAAATGTATTGTGCTCACTAATATCATTGATGTAATATTCAATATTTTTGTAATCATAATTCAAACAATGAGTAACTTGTCCACCATCTTCCATTGTACCAAACTATGATGTCAAATAAAAAAAGGCTACTAAATGAGTGCATCTTGGAGAGGAAGCATACCAAGCATAGTTGAACCAACCATCTATTCAATTCCCACATGTCCCAAGTCACCAATTCAAAATGTCTATAGTAACACTTGTTATTCACATGCTGGAAATGAGGGCAATCAAATTGAGGTTGGTAGTATGATTTCTTACAGGATATGAATGCCATGGAGGGAATATTTTTACATGCATTCTAGCAAGAAGACCTAGGGGATTTTGTTAATGTCACCAACACTTTCATCAAAAGCCTAAAATATGCTTCAACCACCGCTCTCTTTGGACATGGGTTAAAGTCTACTTGAAACCAATGTACGACATATCATGCTCATGTTTCTTAATGCTTTTGAGGTAACTAACCATTAAGTCCCTATATTTTGAGGAAACATGTTGCAAATTCAACACTATAAATGTTCAATTTTATGCATTTTAACAATAATCTACATTTCTATTACCCACAATTATAGGTTACTCAAAGAGAAGGTACCTCCAAGTGATATTGTCTTCTTGGCCATTGTGAAGAGGAAAATAAAATGTTTAAAAGGTTGGGTATCAAGTATATATCATATCATGTTTGTATAAATGATTATATTCTATATAGAGGCATATATATAGACATATACATATGTCCAAAAACTAGGGGTAAAGCACATGGTGCTCCTCAGAAGATATTGAGGAACATAGCTATAATCCCATGGATTCAAAGGCTCTTCCATCACAAATAATTAGCCAACATTCCAAATACAAAGAGAGCTAGGAGTTATGTGAATCCTATAATATTCAATAGGCATGAAGCATATAGAGGATACATGGTTTAATAAAATGAAGGATGAAGTATGGAGCCTTCGATTGAGCATAGCCAAGGATGGAGATAAGTCATTTCCCTCCAAAACACCAAATATTTTGCTTGGAAAGTAGTTATGATTAATAAGAATACCCCCCCCC
>LPNX010954387.1:753916-821595 GCA_001517045.1 Pseudotsuga menziesii
GATGAAAAGAAGCAATCATGGGAAGGAATAGTCGTATATGATGTATCAAGACCAATCCCAGTGGAGAGTTATTTTACGTTGTATGACATACGTGTGTACACCACACATGATTATATAGGATTGGGAATTTGTTTGGTAAGTATGTTGATTGATTTATTTATATTCATGTCAATACTATTTTGCATAATTAATTTGGTGCAACTGTCTTTTTAAACACTAACATGCTCTATATACAATAACATCCCAAATCTTGTAACGACAGGGTATCATGGATGTAAATGTAAATGTTGTGGATGAAATCTATTGTAAAACTTATTGAGGGAATTCCTCACAAAATAGCACCCTTATATAAGAACAACATATGCTTTCAAAAAAATAATGTTAGATCAATAACAAAATGAATATCGTTTGTGTTAGGGTTTGTTAGGGTTTATGTATAGCTTTGCCTAGAACCAGGCCTTAAGTCGCCTGCTAATAAACCCCCCTGATCCGAATCCAGAAGGCAGTCGTGTTCGCCTTAAGGAATGATTCAGGAAAATTATGGAGTCAGAGCTTCCACCAAGCAAATCGCATGTCTCAAACTCATGTTTCATCAAAAGAACTAAAATTCCTGATGCCAATCTCTCTTCGAACACCTCGAAATGTAAGGCAGTTAATCTCACATAGAAAGGGCTCATCGGCCTCTTTACAAGGCTCTGGTCATCCCTCGTGGCTATTGAAACTTGGTGAAGCAAAAACTGGAGGCCGCTCATTCAAGGAGAAGTGCAGCAATTTTTTTGTGGCAAGGGATATTTTGTTTTTCTCTTTGAAAAAAAGGAAGACTGAAATATCTGTTTCAGAAACGGACCCTATTTCATGGGGGCTAGGGGTATGTATCTTAATAAATAGGATATGTCATTTGACCCTGAGAAAGATATCCCTACTACAGTCCCAGTTTGGGTGAAACTCCTCCACCTCCCTCTGCATTGTTGGAATGATCAAGATCTTTGAGTAATAGGCAACACACTGGGGAAATATATAGACAAAATGAAGCCCAAACCTCCAATGTTCTCTTGTGTCGGGATTTGTGTTGAATTCAATTTGGAGAAAGGTCTTCTAGAGGCCATTAACCTCTCGATGGAAGCATGGAATCACATGTAGATTGATGACTATGAGAAAATACCCTTAAAATGCAAAGTGTGTCACAAATACAGACATTTTACAATTTTTTGCCAAAAAAGAACAAAGAACGAAACATAGGAGAGTCGAGGAGAAGAATGGAACGAGGTCAATAGAAAGAAAGGAAACAAAGAAACCCCCCATCTAGCACATTCTTTGACTAAAAAGAAAGTCCCACAAAAAATGTATCAAGTCCTTACAACCTAAGATAACGAAGATGGAGATACTTATGATGCAAAAAAGGAAAATATCTCGGGTAAAGATCCAGAACAAGAAGCAGACATGGTAGTAACTGCTCAAGAAGATCATTGTGTCCAAACCCTTCCACTTCAAGCACATATAGAAGTAAGATATGTGCTTCAATGAGCTTTAGAGGATCGGCCACGAGATCAAGGGCTAAGGCGCAAACAGAAGAAACTTCGGAAAACAAAGAAGAAGAATTTGAACCAAAAGCAAAAAAAGGAAGAAAACCCAATAAGAGCATTAGAGAAATGGAAGAATCCAAGGAAAAAGAAAATGGGAAGAAGTCTAGTTTAGACTTCCTAGTTAGAAAAACTCAACCAAGGAAGCAACCTTTGGGAGCTGCTGAGGAAAAAAAGGATAATCCCTTCCTTTCACAAAAGAAATAATGAAGATTGTATCCTAGAATTGCAGAGGGTTGGGAGGAAAACAAAAGTTAGAAGCTATCAAAAGGTTTAAAAGCACAGAAGCAAATAAAATCCTTGTCATCCAGGAGACAAAAATGCAAGAGGTTTACTGTCTAAAGTTAATGAATATAAGTTGGGCTAGAGGTGAAGGTAAATTCGTCAATGCCTCTAGAACCTCAGGGGGTTTACTCACCTGGTGGGACAAATGGTGCTACAATATTCTCTCGACCTTGGAAAATAGGAACTGGCTTTTCATAGACCTAGAAGACAAATATAGTAAAGAAATTTTTTGTATTGGGAATATTTATGGACCCACGAATCAAGGAACTAAGGAATAATTTTGGAACACTTTAGAGGAACAGAGGCATGGGAAGATGCATATTCCATATATCATAGTAGGATCCTTCAATGCCACCATATCAGCAAAAGAAAGAAGAGGAGGCTCAAAATTCTGGGATGCATTCGGCAAAACACTGGAAGACATCCTAATGTTATGGGGTTTAATTGACATCAAGCCAAAAACAGGGAGATTCACCTAGAGCAACAAAATGATCGGTTTGGGGAACATATCAGTAAGGCTAGACCGTATCCTCGTAAGGTCTTCCTTCCTAAGCAAACATGTCACCCCAGAGACCAAGATATCGGTCATTGTTGTTTCTGACAACAAACCTATATCCTTCTTCCTCTCCTACATTGGGAATCTAGGTCCACTTCCCTTTAGTTTCATCCCCTTATGGTTGGAATCGGAAGGCGCTTTGGATGCTATAAAAAATTCATGGAATGCCTTCATTTTTGGATCACCTAGCTATATTCGGGAATAAAAAATTTTAAAAAGTTAAAATGGAGCTCAAAAAATGGGTCACACAAAACTATCAAGACCTAGGGAAGGGAAAAAAGAGCTCATGAAGGACTTAGGAATTTTGTAGGACAAAATAGAAGAAGAAGACATCACAAAGGATATTTTAGATCAAGAAAAAGAGTTAGACAGTAAAATCCAAATCTTAGCAAGCAAAGAGGAAGAAGATTAGCAGTTGTGCTCAAGGAATCTATGGCTAAAAGGTGGGGACCTAAATACTAAATTCTTCCACAATCAGGGATAGGATCGACAAAGGAAGAACACTATAACAAATATCACTAAGGATGACGTGATTAATCTAACTGATTAAGAGGAAATTAAAAAAGAGATCAGAGGTTTTTTTTAGAAACTCTACATGGAAGATGAAGATGGTACGATATAAGAGATGGAGGAAATGACCACCGACATCCCCTCTCTAATCATGCATAAAGACAATGAATCCCTAGACACCCCCATATCTAAAGAAGAGATTATAAAGGTTTTTTGTTCCCTCCATCCAGACAAAGCCCCTAGGCTAGAAGGGTTCTCCATTAGTTTTTACAGAAAATGTTGGCATTTCATAAAAAAAGACTTGCTCATAATGCTTGTATGGACGCAATCTAAAGAAAAATTGGTGGCGCTACAAACTATACCTTCATATCTCTCATACCCAAGGACCCCAATCCCTCTTCCATTAAGCATTTCAGACCCATCTCTCTATGTAACTCTTCCTATAAAATAGTTTCCAAGGTTCTTTCGAACAACCACAAAAACCCCATCCCTGGTCTCATCTCTCCTAATCAAAGTGGGTTCATTGTTGGTCGGTAGATCAATGACAACATTCTCTTCATCCAAGAAGCAATCCACTCCAGTCAGTGCAAACAAGAAGCATGTATGGCTATTAATCTAGATCTAGCAAATTCTTTTAATAGAATAAGGCATGACTATATCTATCTAGTTCTGGAAAAAAATGGTTTCTCCCCTAAGTTTATCAAATTAATCAAATCCTACATCAATATTCCCTTGATAAATCCTCTTATGAATGACATACCGTCCAAATTTTTCCAAGCCAAGTGCGGAATTCGGCAAGGCTGCCCCCTGTCTCCTTTCCTTTATATCCTTGTAGCGGACTCACTGCGTAGAAGGTTAAATAGACTCCAAATGGATGGAACTATCCCTGACATCTCTTACGAAAGGGGAATCCAACTAATAAATCATGATATCTTTGTTGATGATTCTATCTTCTTGGGAAGTGCCTCGCACCAGATTGCTAGAAGATTCAACCTTTCTCTAGACCTTTTTCTCCATGCCTCTGGGAGAAAAGCAAATCTGGACAAATGTTGGTTGTATGGTTGGAATAGTAATTCTAAAACCCTCAGAGAAATTGCTAAGATCATGAAGATTAAATTTAGTTATGATTGGACCCACTTTAAATATCTAGGTGTGCCCATTGCAAAAAATTCCACCGACTCCTCAACGTGGAGACCTGTTGTTTAGAAAATAAAGAATAAAGTCCAATCCTGGGGGATGCTATGGCTCAAATTGGCTTGGAAAACCACTAATAAAATTGATCCTTGCCTCATATCCCATCTATACTAGCTCAATGACTCTAGCTCCTAAGGTCTTCATGAACAACATCATCTTGGAAATCAGAAAATTCATGTGGCAAGGTGGGAAAACTCAAAGCAAAAAATTGCATCTAGTGAATTAGGACACGGTCAAAGTTGAAAGAACTAGAGGAGGCTTGGGTATGAGAGATCCGGTGCATATAAATAAATCCCTGGGAACCAAACTTGTCTGGAGGCTTTCTATAGGGGGTAAGGACTAGTGGAAAGAGGTCATCCAAAAAAATATATCAAGAATCCCAGATCAACAAGCTTTGACTACGATTGGGAGGGGAAAGGAGCCTCTATTTGGAATCTATGCAAAAACTCTGATGGAATAATCAAAGATGATCTTTATTAGATCTTGGGTAATGGTAAGAGGATTAAAATTTGGATAGACAAGATTTTGGGACATCCTCTGATAGCCTCTCTTCCAAATCTTCAAGAATTCTCTAGGTGGATGCAAGAGAGTAACCTTCTGACACTATTTGATATATTTGTTTGCGATCACTCTAGTGTTTGGAAATGTTGGAAAGATTTAAATCCCCCCCAACACTTAAAGCATGATTATGATATTTTCCTATTGCATCTTCATGGGAAATACCCTTCCCACCTCTTGATTCAGGATTCCAAAGGATGGGGCCGTAATGTTTCCTACTCCATCAAAGAAGGCTATAGGATTTTGGAAAACAATTCAAATCGTCTCTCAGCAAAAATCTAGAGAAAGGTATGGAACTCCGATTGCATCCCAAAAGTCAATTTTTTCTTCTAGATGTTAACTCACAACAACATTCTAACTGTCAACAACCTTACCAAAAGGGGATTTGAAGGACCTTCTAGATGTGCCTTGTGTAATTCTGTTGTAGAGACTGCAACCCATATTTTCTTATCTTGTAAGTTCTCCCATCAAGTTTGGGGACATGTGTTGGGAGATCTAGGCAGGAGGTTCTCTCCTCCAGGAAACATCCGGCATATTATTGAATCTTGGAAATCTCTTTTCCCATGATAATTAAGAAAGAAGCCTACTCTCCAAAGAATATGGAATACCATCCCCATAAACCTCTGCTGGAAAATTTGACTTGCTCAGAATATACTCATCTTTGATGACAAAAAAGAGGATCCCCTCAAGGTATCCTATAAAGTGATAAACATGGTGTTCGAAAGAATGTTTTATAAAGGTATCTACTACCCTACCTTTGAATAATTTACTACTAAGGAATCCAAATGGTGTAAAGAAATCCTTATATAGATCTCCCCTCAAACCAAAAGCCCTCGAGCTCTTCAAATCTGAGAAATAAGGAAAAACCTAGATGAATTTCTCTAATGGAGAGAGGAGTATCATTGTCACTCCCTCTTCTTTGATGACACCTCAAAAGGAAATCCAAGGGAGGCAAGAGCAGGAGGGGTCATCTTTGATCCTAGTGGAAAAATAGTAAAAACCTTTTCCTTAGGCCTTGAAACAAAAACAAATAATGAAGCTGAATGGTTGGCACTCTAACACGACTTAGAATTAATCGATTGGGAAACCACACCAAAGTTATTAGTCTTTGGCGACTCTTGACAAGTCATCCAAAAGATGCGATCTAGATATAACAAAGGCTTCATCATATGCAAAAAATTTATGACATAATTATCCTCTTAAATCTATCCCCTCGAGTATCATTTTTCCACATACTTCAAGAGAATAATGGATCAGCTGACAACCTTTCCAACATAGGTGCAAGAAGTCCCCAAGGTACAATTTTTTACAATGGGTAAAAAAGGTGTTTCAACTATGTTCCCTAACCCACTCCCAATGGAGGTTTGGGCTCCCCCCTCGTTGAACTTGCAAGGAATGCTTTGTCATAACAATAAGACGTGTGGAAACATGCTCGCCAAGTGGCTTTCACCTCTGGCCGACATTAACTCACCACCCTACTTTCTTGTACTAGGGGGCTCAGAAACGACAGTTCATACAAGCAACATGGATGGAATCGTTGAGTATGGAGAAAATCCCCAAATCCATTACTCGCATTCCAGCTTGAACGAAAACGAAGGGGTTGTGCATCTTCAGGGTTTGATTGCAGGCATCTCTCTCAAGTCTAGACCAGCCTCCTCATTTCCAATGGAAAAGAATGACATGGATGAATGGTTTTCAAGTTCAAATATGGCCAAGATGATGTTAAGCAGCACCTACACAAACTATCAAACATATTTGCGGTGGGTATTAAGGACAACAGAGAAATGGCTTCCAATGTCAGGTATATGTCAAACCAAATTGGCTGTCATGATTCTCGCATAGACGACCACGACTGGGATTTAAAAGAATTGATGGGGACTATGGACATCATCAAAGAAGAGTTGTTGAAGCTAACAAAGATGAACTAGTGCAATCACTTCTAGGAATATCTAGGTGATGAGGTCCGCCCCATGGAAGAAGTTTTGTTACTCATCCTATAGGGCATTTAGGCCAGAAAATGTAACTCTCCCGACACTTTTTAAATTTTTTTCTACATATTTTTGAACTAGCAGTTCATCTGAATATATGCTTCTTGTGTTATGGTAAATAGTAAGAAATATGTAAGGAATTCCAGAATAAATCATTTTTCTTTGGTTGTTTTTGTAAAACACCCTGCTCGGACCTCTTTCGATATCATAATTCCTCCATTTTTGTAATGTATGGTTGTGCACGACCTTTTTCTTAATATACTCTTTTGCTATTTCTGTAAAAAAAAACATATGCTTTCAACAGTAAACTAGAGAGAACCCAATGACCTTCAATAATGGCATTGGATTACTAGCTTAGGGCATGTGACACAAAGAAGGAAAAGAATTGACTGTTGTTCGTACAAATGGGGAACCTCTATTCTATGATCCTCGATTTTTCAACACTTTTGTTGAGAAAATGCCTAATAGGATGAAAACAAAAATACATATATTATGAGATCCCATATTGGGAGCCCGCTTATTTGATCCCATGCATATATTTAAAAAATGTGTCATCTTCTTTATGGAGGCACGTATCATCAAAAAAAGTGACAAATTGGGTGTTATGAGATATGGTATTTCCTTAAATACTAAAAATAACTATTGGTCAAGAAAAGAAAGTAGATGAGAGGTTGGTCCCTCTTAGTATTTTAGAGAAGGTGATGTCCCATGGGTTTTGAAGAAAGATGATCTTTTTTTGGCGAAGGAAGTTATATTGGGTATGAAGGTGCCTCTTTATAACGGTCAACTCTATGATGATGCTTCACTATAAAAGAACATTTGCCAAGATTGAAATCACATGACCTTTTGAACCTTTTAAGAGTATATATGTTGAATACATGTTTTTTTAATTGCAATGTAGGTTATAACACAATATGCACTCAAATTTGTATGTCAATTAAGTTTATAGGTATTTGTTTTATAGTGCCATTATCTTTTCCTCGTGTTTGGATGTGTGAAGCATGACTTCCCTGAGGACCTACGACGTTCCATATCTAAATTATCTACATTTGTGCATTGGATAATATCAAATGAGATTCATATGGCTATCATTCCATGCTGGCATCAAGAGATAGTTGAGACTATTTGTATGTTTGAGAAGAAATTTCCCATGAATTTCATGGACTTGCAAGTTCATCTTCTTATTCATCGAATTGGTGAGGTTGAATTATCTAGGATGGTCTCATGTCATTGGATGTTCTTGTTAGAGAGCTACATGAAAAAATTGAAGGTTTTTGTTCAACAAAGGGAAAAGTCAAGGGATATATGGCGGAGGGATACATAATATACGAGCCATTATATTATGCCAGTGGTACATTAAGCATAACAACAATAGACTAGGTGTAGTAGTTTGGGACAACTAATGCAATGAGGTTAAAGGGGAAGGGGAGCCACTCCGCACAAATGAAAAAAAAACACATGATAAAGAGTACGTCACTTATCTTTTGACAAATTTCTATAGAATAATTATATACACTAAAATTGGCAATATATTTTAAATCACATACTATTGCTTTTTATTTCATGAATTCATAAATTGATGTCACCAATAAACACATTATTTACAACATGAAGGCGACATAACCGTATGTAGCAATGTATGAAGAGAAGAGAAGGAAATGAGAGAGGGACAAGAAATTATTCAAGTGGTTGAATAATAGAAGCATGTGTTATCCTTAACATTAAAAAGAAAACATGTCGATGATATATCTCAACAGTTGGGTGGTTGATTAGATAAGAGAGAAATATGGTGCATTTGGTCGTTACCTGCATGGTGAGGAGAATGCACCCAACTTTAGGGATATGGTGCAACAAATCTGTTGTAATGTGTGTGTGTGTATTTTAAACTTTATAATACACATTCGAATTATAACATCTCTATGTTTTTATTAATGATTATGTTAATAACCCGAATGTGTTTTTTAACTACAATCAAGTGTTTTTTAACCCGGATGTGTTGGATAGGGATTTGTGGTTTGTTTTAAGACATGGCCCTAAATCAACATGTGTTTTAGAACAATTATCTTATAAGTCCAAGTGAGGAAGATAATTAGCGTCATGGCAATAAAGAGTGATATATACATGTTTTATTTCAACATTTATATTGTGGATGTGTCATTTTATTATTGTATTTTTTGTAAGTAAGAAAGCATTATATTGTCATAAAACAAGAGGATTACATAGTCTTCCAAACTGTTGGACTATTCCTTGCCATATTTCCAACAGAACTAACCAAACTACCCTTATATCAGTGATACCCTAAATGACTTTCATTTATCCAAACACAACCCAAAAGCGATCCTCAAGTGCTTGGGCCATTTCTAGCACATAGACCATAAACACTAACATAGCATAATTACAGTAAAGCCGCAAAAAAGGCCACAGGGGTGTAGGACAACTAACAGTTTTCAAGGGCCAAACTTACCATGCATGAATCTCGAGAAGGCGGAAGCAGGAGTGGTGGTGGCCACATTCATATGAGCACAAGAAGAACTAGGGTTGTTGATGTCGAGAGCATAAAGAATGGCATCCACCTTTGAATCTGGTCAGTTGGTTACAACGTGATGTTCTCTCCAGCACTGGATGGGTACCTCGTTAGCTTCTTCCTTTTGCAACCTCTCCCATAGAAAATTCCCCATTAAGTTTTTCATAACCCATAACAAGACGATTGTACGCTCATAGAGACCTAGTTAAGTCGCGTTATTACCAGGATCAAAGACACAATTTTCAAAGGATTTATTTGCTTCACTAAGGCAATCATCACCAAACTGTTACCAAAGGTTAGCTTCAATTCACTTCAGGTGCTCTTGCACCTCATTTGGAAGGTCAAAATAAAAATATATATTCTCTTAGGCCACCCTCTTTTGGTATCTGGTGATATTTCTTCGAGCCTACAGATCCCCGCCCCTAGAGGTATTGTGCTCATTGCCTCTACTACCACCCTTCATTTGCTTCCAAATCTCCATCTTCCCACACCGGGTAATTAAATAAGATCTCGACTCCCACCACCCCAAACACATGGACAAAGCAATATTTCAGGACGATGCATGCTACCAGATTTGCGTTGGTTATATAACAGATTCCCATAACTGCCCATGATTATGGAAGTAATACTTCTTAACTTAGCTTCCTTAACTCCTGTCTGGATCAAGATATCCTTCCTCAAATTCTCAAATTCACCATTAATTGAATTAATCACTTCCCATGTGGAAAGACTTTTCCACGTTCCTTTCTTTGAAGTAGCTTTCATGATATATGAGGGGAGTTGTACTTTCCCACCACCTTTCCATCTATCATTATTGTCCTTAAGTGCCATGCAACCCACCATTGGGATCCCTCTTACAAGTGGGTGTCATGATCATTATGGTAGGTGATGTCTCGGGTAGTTAACATTTTCCAACATGCCTTAGCTATCTCATCAGTCATGTCATCCCAATTCTCAACAACTGTCAACTTAGGTGCATGGATTCCTTCATTGGCGAGCATGTCTATAACATTGTTGTTGTCATGTTTGACATGGTCGAAGGATATGGCATGGGAGTGCTAAATGAGCCCTGCCAATCATTAAAGTTTGTGCTCAAGACCCCAACTTAGGGACACCTTGAATCACTAAGTTCCATTGAGGAGATGACCAGCTGAGAAAATAACTAGGATCAAAACCACTTTAATGATAAAGGGGAACCATCATTTGTTATATGCCATGATCGGACTGTGAATTAGAGCCTCCAGCTCAGTCGTGTTGTTCATCTGAAAGCTTAGTATGCCCCAAAAGAAAGTTTTCATCTGTCAAGAAGAACTAGGGTTGGGGGAGACCAATGGCTCGGGATCGTTGTTCCAAATAACCTTCTTTTAGGAGTTTTGAGACAGGGGAAAAGGTCAAAAACTCCCCATGCATGAAAAATGATATTTGGCACCATGAGCTTGCCAATTTTTATCATCCCATGGGTCTATTAAGATAGTTTCATGCATTGTCGAGCATATGGAAGACCAAACTCTATCAATAAGGGAAGTTATGTCTTTAAAATTTCTTTGATTCCTTTCCTTCTTAATTTCACAAATGAGAAACCCCAGGAAGAGTTGTCATAGTCTATTAATTATCGAGTTTGAGAATGGGTCCTTTGGCCAATTTCATAAAGAAAGGCCTGGTTTTCCCCTTTTACGGTTAGTTTTCCAAAAGGATGTCGCTCCATGATCCCAAAGTTGGTTGTAGAATGGACATGAATCCAATAGGTATTCCATATTTTCCTCGATGATCTAGAATAATATGCATTGGTAAGGCCCTTCAAGGCCTCTCTTATTTAAGTTTTCGCCTGTGTGAATTTTCCTTTGAAAAATAAGCCAAATAAAGATGGTAATCTTGGGCCAGATGTGAAATTTCCAAAGATTCTTCCAGTGGGTCTCCTCCAGGTTTTGAGTAAATCCTTCCTGAATTGCATAGGCCTCCTTGAATGTGAAGGTCCCCCTTAATTGCATACCCCATCTAATATTATCTTCCTATTCATGAAGGCAGATACATCTTCTTTGAAGAGAGCTCATAACTATTGTCACCTCCTCATGCAAACCAAATTGTTCCCACCAGTATCTTTGAGTCCTTTACCCGAATTCATGTTTGTTATCCCTAGGCTATCAGAAGTCACGCACTTTTTCCTTCTGTAGGTCTTCACATCTTTTTCGAATGCCAGGAGACTCAATGGAATTTGCGAGACTAGGGATTTGTTTCCATGCGTCTTCCCCAAAAAAGGGAAGACTCACCATTTCTAACTTCTCAGAAGTTGTTTTCCTGGATTAAGCCCCTCCCTTTCCTAGTTGAATTACATATATGTGAGCCTCTAGATTCCTCATTAAAGTGGATTGGATTCTGCTTGTCCCATTCCAGAGAGTATTTGTTGTGCCAAAGTTTGACCTAGGGTTTTGATCCATACGTGACCCAACACCACCAAATTTTGGCACCCCCAATTGCGTTCATTTTTTCTGAATCGTAAAAACCAAGGCATTCATTGATTTTGGGTTTGAAAACATTCTCCCATTTGACCAAAGCCCATTTTCGGTGTTCACTTCCCCCGCTCTAGAAAATTATTTTCTGAATGTTACGGATTTCATTCTGAATCATTTTTTGGGAGCCATGTTGGAGACCAAGTATATTGGCATTGCTTGGAGGATATATTTTACGAGGAGTAGCCTGTTGGGAAAGTTTAATGGAAAATAGGTCCAGTTGGATAGCCTTCTCTCATGTTGTCGAGGAGCTCCCTCCAGGATCCTTTTCACACTGTTGAATCAACCAGGGGCTCCCAAATATTTGGATGGAAGGGATCTCGCTTGGTAGCCAAGGATATGGAAAATGTAAATTCTAGTGATCTTAGGAGTGTTAAATAAAAATACACGATATTTTTCTCTCATTGACCTCTAGGCCTTAAGCATTTCCAAACTCTAATATGCAGCATTTTATGTCTTAGGATTCCTGAATAGAAGGTTGACCCATTAACATCGTGTCGTCCACAAATTGCTGATGGGTTTGGGAGTTTGTCATAGGGTGAGATTTTACCCAATGAATTTCTTGGTTCTCTTGCAAGCCTTTAATTGTCTTTCCCAAGCCCTCAACCTTGATGAAAAAAGGAAGGGGGGTAGGGGGTCCCCTTGTTTGATCCCTCTAGAATGTTTGATGAGCCCCATTGGGGAGCCATTGAGAAGGATCGAGAAGAAGGTTGAAGATATCAAATTCATGACCCATCTTATCTGGTCCTCCTGAAAACCAAATGCCTTGAGGACTTCCCAAATGTGTTTCTAATTTAGTTTTTCAAAGGGTTTTTCAATATCCAGTTTGAGCATCATCCCAGGAATTCAAGCCATTTTGAGGCAATGAATGACTTCATGAATCAAGATAATTCCATCCATGATTTGGTGATATTCAATGAACCCTTACTGTTCAGGTGAGACCATAATGGGAAGAGTGTTTTTTATCATGTTTGATATGACCTTTGTTATAATATTGTAGATAACATTACAAAGATCTATTGGTTGAAATAGTTCAAGGGAATCTGCACCCTTTTGTTTGGGAATTAGGGTTAGGAAAGTAGCATTGAAGGAAAGGAGGATGTGCTCGGATATTTTGGAGTCCTCCACAATTTTTCAGAATTATTCCTTCACCATATCCCATAAGGGGTGAAAGAAATTAACCACAAACTCGTTTGGCCTTGGGGATTTCCCTTCAACCATTTTCTTTACAGCCTCATCCACTTATTGTTTGAGGATGGGTTGTTGCACTAGGAGATCATTCTGCCATTTTGTGACCAGGGATGAGATGTTCTGTGTGATATGTTTAATTACCAAACGCTTATCATGGTTGGGCTCAATGAGAATATCCTGGAAGAAATAAGTGATATCCTCTTCAATTTCTTCCCAGGTCTCAGCCCATTAACCATCTTCTTTTTTGAGACTTAGGATCATGTTCCTATTTTGGTGTTGAATGGTTGTGTCGTGAAAGAATTTTGTGTTACGTTCTCCTTCCCTGAGCCAATTGACACTAGATTTTTGCTTCAATAGTATTTCCTTATGTCATTATCTTTCTAATAGTTGGGAGATAATACTCTCTTCTACCTCGCGGAGCTCCCTAGAGTATCCCTCTCTCATCCTCTATTTCTGTATTTTTTCCAATCATTCTTCTACATGGGTTTTGTCCTTAAAAATGTTTATGAATTCCTCTTCGTACCAGTTTTTTATTTTATTTTTGAGATCCATAAGCTTGCTTTGGAACTGGTACATGCATTGTCCTCCTCGTTCCCCTATCTCCTCCCACTAGAGTTGGACCTTGCTTATGAACTTCAAATGTCCAAGCCAAAATTATTCAAATCTAAAGGGTTTTTTAAATTGGGACCCTAGACCACTCCACCATTTACAGACCATCTAATGGTCAGATCCACCCAAAGGAAGAACCAAGGAAGAGACCTCACTACCTAGACCCATATTATATCCCCTCCCCCTCTCCCGCTCTTTTATTGTTCCAAGTGAAAATGTCCTCCCTAGAGATGACATATACTAGATTCATATATTATATGGCATCCCTTAAGAGGATGCTTTATTGCTCCAATTTACGTTTCCCACCCTTATTCTTTCCAAGGGAGGTGATCAGATTGAAATCTCCCTCCATCAACCAATCCTTTCCATTGACCCACTGATGGATCCACCAAATATAGTCAATAAATCTTTCCTTCAACTGGGGGGCATGAGGGCCATATACATTTGTGAGAATACCTTTGATATTGGTGCCTACAACCTAGAATTCTAAAGATATAGAACTTATGAGGGCCATGAATCTAGATCAGGTGACTCTCGATGGATCCCATAGGACTCCTAGCCCACCCGCTGTGTCAGTTGCATATATTCCTATTCCTTCACAGTGTCTCCATGCTTTGTGCCCTACCCTTGTCAGGTGAGCCTTAGAGCATTTAGTTTCCTGTACTAGCATAATTGTCAGTTTTTCCTTTTGGATCTTGTTATTCAATATCAGTTTCCTGTACCACCCTCTTATGTTCCAATTTATTATATTCATTGAAAACAATAGAAAATTACACACTTAGAGCAGCCCTAATTGTAGGATACTTACCTGATTCCACTAGTTTGATTCCAGGCTTTGCGATTTGGATCCTGTTGGATTTCCTTCCTACTTTTTTGCTTGATTCCGTTAACTTCTTTCTAATATCCTTCAGGGAGCTAGCGACGATCCCTAATGGTTTTATGGATTTTTCTTTGATGATGGCATATTTTAGGAGGGAGACTTGCTCTTGAGGGACAAACCCAAGCTTTTTGTCTGCACAATATTTTTTGATGCCATCGAGATCCAACTCCCCAAGATCCATGTCTTCCCCTCGTCCTCTATGTCCATCTCTTGGTGAGGCATAATTTCCTCAGTGGTTTTGTTGGTTACCTCCTAGAAATTTCCTTGGTCCTGCTTGTTATGATTGGCCCTTGTCTTTGATCACATTTTCTTCCTCCTTCTCCCCTAATATCATTAACTAGTTAGTGATGTAGGTCATTTATTGAAGTCGGGTACCTTTGTTCGTCTTGCACCCCTCTTTTTTGGTTGAACCCTCAAAAAACCTTGGGTACCCTCTTCTTTACTAGGTTTGGTAGACAAAGGGAGGGGGGGGGGCTTTGTGGGAAATCCCTATAGAGGTGTCCATAATCATGACAACATCTACAGCAAAATGGGATCTACTCGTATTCAAGCGGTTTCTTCCATTCCTCATCTTCCCACATAAGTTTTATGGATTATGGGAGTGCTTTTGTTAGATTCATGTAGGCACAGATACAATCATAGGCCGTATATTGTTTAGCCTTGGTCTATTCATATATTTTGATAAATGTTCCTAAGGTATTACCATTGTCTTCCAGTATTTCAGGTCGCAATATTCACTCGGCAAGGAGTATAGTCATATCCATACTAGGGCGGTCTTAATATCATATTTATTTTGAGGAGGTCATAATTTTAATTAAAATTTAGCATTTTTTTTACTAAATTAATTATGGAAGTTGGAATTAAAAATTGTTTGATTAACACCAATGAAAAGTGTAAATATAAACTTCAGTAATCGCAATAACTCATCATTCATTATTTTCACTATCAAGCAAACATTAGTGATCACATCAACAAAGAGTGTGAGTATAAACTTCAACGATCACATCAATGAGTGTGAATATAAACTTCACTAATAAAAAAAGTTAGACATTATCTGGCCTCACTAATTTAAATCACCGATGCATCTCAAATTTGATATTGAAATAGATAAAATATTGATGATGTTAATCATTAGCATTCACAATACATTTTATAAACAACATAATCAACATCAATATGATATGAAAATACATAATATACATGAAAGGTATTATCAAAATCAATATATATGTAAGATATACATCTCAAATATGTCAAATATGTCACCTCAAAATTGCAATAGGAGTGATGTATCTCAATTTTAATTTAAAAAAAAATAAATCATTAACATACATACAATATACCCTGGATGCAGGTGTTTCGAGGAGGGACAATGCAGGAGGTGGGACAACACATTAATTTCCCCCTGCGGCATTTGTCACCACCTCAAGAGCATTTACGCAGCCCTCCTCCTGGCAAAGACACTCCAGCTTGGAAGGCATTCGATCTTAATGTACACCGGTCACCTCGCATAGTTTTTTGCTCTAATGGTTCACTCCTCCCACCGCAGAACATTAATGGATGTTGGCGCTCAACCTAGCTACCAGGTCACCTCACACAATGACCTTGCACGGATTTATTTTTAGCAACAGGTTATACTTCACGTTTTTTTTGGCCGCTCCATTCCATTGTGGATTAATAGCACTTAGGTCAGGCAAAAAGATAGGGATAGTGAAGAGGGAGTCCACTCACCGACTATGCCACGACGACTCTGTGCAACGCCTCATAAGGGTAGCAGCTCCAGGGGAACATGAAACCGAGCAGTGCTACAACGCTCCATCTCTATGGGGTATGATTCCCATATACCCCTGAGTGTTTGCAGGGCTCTGGATGATTGGGAAGTGAAAGTTGTGTCTCATCATCGCATAATGCAACCCCTGATCCAAAGGATTTACCACTATTAATGCATGAAAAATTTCCTTGCCCAACTGTTATGGGAACGAGACCGAGCTCCTTACCCCTCTCCATCAATCGATTATGATAGTTCCTTGGCTCAGTAGACTTCTTCATCTTGACCAAGCCTGAATCGGCAAGATCCAGCCAAAGAGACTCCCCAACATCAGGACACCATGCCTACACGACGGGTGGAAGAAGCCCCACCCAACGTGGAGATAAAAAGACAAAATGAAGAGGGAAGTGAGCAAGCAAATAGCCCATCACAATGATTGTCAATACCTATTTATGCAGTGGATTCGCCTCTGGATTCTGAACCTGCTCTCTCTAGTGAAGATGATGATTACTACAAGCCTTGCCCCATTATCGAAGGACCTTGGTGAAAGCCGTAAGGCCCTAGGTTTTTCTATTTTCTCTATGTTTTTTACTAATAGCTCTGTCATTCTGTCATACATTATTGCGGCCACATTTTTCTTTAGTTTTGTTTGGGGAGACTTGGTTTCCCTCACCAAGGACAAGTCCAGGACAAATGTTTTGATATTCTACCAGTGCTCTGACACTGAGGATACATGTGGTTCAAACACTATGCATGTAATATTTTTTGTATTTTAATATAATTCTTTACAACTTATAAAGAAAACATACATAAAATATATTTTACAAATAAAACAACATCAACATGATGTGAAAATGTATAACATATATAAATAATAACATCATGATCAATATATAAGTCAAACATAAATCTCAATTCAAATATATGTGTAAAAGACGCGTCGTACAAACCAAATATTTATACATGTGATTAATAATTGCTATGAGCTAGTTGGTCCACCACCAAAGTCAAAGGCACCAATACCTTTACCACTAGAGGCAGAGGCATCGATACCTTTTCCACTTGAGCCATAGGCATCAATACCTTTGCCAGATGAAAATGCAAAATGAAACAACTAGTATACATCTCCACTAGAAGGTATATCACCCATTGCGACCATATTGTCTATTATCTATAGTATTAGTGAGTGCAGTGGGTGTAGTAGCTAAAAAATTGCCTACCAGAGGAGGAGGAGACAATGATCCTTTGGCTAGTGCAAGAGGCAATGATGGTGTGTTATTTAGGTGAGGAGGAGAGGTTGGTTAGTTAGGATTTGGAAGAGGATAGCGTGCTTAGTAAATTCATTGATGAGTTATATCTCTAGAATGGTCTTACACATGAACTTCAACATGACACCTCTTGGGCATCATTTACCCCAACATGTGCATATGCACAACAATATTTTCCCTAGGAGTAAGGTGTTAAAATAATGTCCTAGTGAATGGAAACCTCCCAAAAAATAATTTAAATATCCCATAACCAAAGGGAATCCCCTCCTCACCTCAAACATAGAACGATAGTGATTTAGAGCTAAACAAAACTATTGCAAAAAAAGAAGCATACCACCTAATACATCTAGATCCTTGCACTAAATAATATACATAGTATAATAAAGAGAAACTAGTGCATTGTTTGTTAGTGTTGTAATATGACATTGTCAAGACCAAAAGTGAGATTAATCTAACCTTTTATGCAACATGAAAATCCAACTAGCCACCAACAATCTAGAAATAACCAGAGTTAGCAAAGTCATCGTTGACATATCTTTGCACATAGGAAATGGGAAAATCCCTCCCCTCTCTTAAACAACCTAGTAATTAATCGCATGTCCCCCTCTTTAAGTCGATATTACAAATCGAGATCAACCCTAAATGCATGACTGGCATGATCCCAATGATGAATTAGTTGCCTCGGTAAAACTATGTTACTCCTTATAGATGTAGCCTCCTCAAAAAATTTGAAAAGGTCAACATTCCACAAGATAAGATGAGTCTGTACTATAATAAGATGAGGTCACAAATCCCCACTACAAGGGAAATACCTCCTAGTAGAGGTTGTAGTGAAGGTTTTTAGTGTTACAAGATTGACAAAAATTGTCAAAAAACCCTTTGGTGCAACCTCCTTTATTGGTAGCATAAGTTTTACGAAGGTTGTAACAGATATTTATTAGAACCAAAACAATTGGGGCACCTTGAGGCTATAGAGGAAGTTTTCACTTTATTTTCTCTACAATATATAATGTGCACTGGTGTGTGTGTTTAATCATAGAATCACCCCCCACCGTGGGTGAATAATGGATTGGTTATGTGGGAGGTCGAGAGGCACGTGGCAGGGATTTTAGCCCCCAGTGCTAACACCTCACCACCCTCAGCGAACCTAAGATAACCAAGCTTCACTCATGCGTAGAAGGCATCATTCATGCTCATCTCCCCATGCTTCCATCATGCGACGGCTGCAGCCTTTGAGTTGGATGGAGGATGGTATGAACTTGTAGATCATTGCAATTATTTCGAGTCATAGGAGCATTACGGTTTGGATTGGGAAGATCTGGTCGAAGGACAAGAAATTCTCCGGCATGCAAGATAATGATGCCATTACTCTGAGTTATATGGACTTCAACTCTCTCCATCGTAATTCTATCCCTTGTTGCTCTCTCGAGCCCATGGGGAATTCTCTTCAGTTTCTGCGGTTTGAATCATGGAGGAACTATGTTGAAGGGTGGTGCCATTTGCGAGTTGTGGGTTGCATTCACGGGTGCTCGTAGGCTACAGGAAACCCGAGTAAGCTAATTTCTATTCCTGCGTTATGTTTTCGTCTTCAGCCTGGGAATGCTCGACCACCTTCTATTCATCCTATTGTAAGGTTTAGCGATACACCTATCCTCACTGATAGTCCTTTTTCCTTTAAGCTTTCTGAAGCTCTTCCCCATTCCCTTGTTGAGTTTTATGTGGATGCTCCTGCCTCTGTCAACATCCTCCTGAACCACAACTTTTATTCTTCTCTGCTCTTGTTGGCTGCCTTTTCGCCCATCACCATGCCCCCATGCAAACACTCATGCTTTGCTTTGTCCTCTCTCGGGCTTAACAGGCCCAAACCGATGACTCCCCCCCTCCGTTTCCAAAAAATGATGGTGGAGAAAAACAAGAGATATAAAAGGGAAATTCCTGAATCTATCCAAGCAAGCATCCAGGAGGCCGAGAGAGAAGCCGAGTTAGAATGTATTTGCTTGGGACCGAAGGAGATTAAGAATGAATTCAAAGATTTAATCCCCAACCCTGGCACCTCCAGGGGCAGGCTCACCTTGTATCAGAAATTGTTGGAGCTTCAGTGGTCTCAGAAGTTCATCCTTAGCAAAACTCTAGTTGAAAAAGAAGAGCAGCATGGCAAAAATTTTGCTACAGCAGGACCAAATCATGTTGAAACTGCACAATATTATGGATAACCATGCTGAGCTTGCCAAAAAATTGGGTTTGAAGCTCGAGCCCCATGAACATTTGTATGACTAATCATGTTTCTGTTTTCTGTCATGTTTTAAGTCTTTCTATGTTTTTACAAAACTGCTACTGGTAAAGGTTCCTTCTTATGTTTTTAGGAATGATACTTCTTTGAGACTTATTGAGAATTCTCAATCATTCTGGTTCAGTCTTGTTTCCTTTCAAGGGAGACTTCCAGATTGATCTCCAAGCTCGTTTTCCCAGAAATGGGAGGGCTTAGATTTTGTTGTAAATGTCTATTTTTTTTACTATCGATGGTGATAGAAGGACATACTTACTTACAACAACAACAGAAATTCATAGAATCACCAATGCTCCAAGACCATTTTAAGCACCGATGCACTAATGTCTAAAATATAAAGATCAATGAACTGATTTCTAAATAGAATCATCGATGTGTCAATTTCTAAATAAAAGCATTAGTGAACCGATTTCTAAAGAAAAGCACTTGTGTGCATATTCCTTAAAAAAACATCAATGCACCCATAGGTAAAAGTTGAGCAATAGTGCACCTACACCAATGTGATGCAACTATGTCAGTGCTCTAGGACCAAAGAGGAGCACTGGTGTGTCCAAACCAAAGTGAACTAATGATGTCGATATTAGAATTAATGTGCCATTGATCTTCAGGTAATGAGTTCCATTATATTTTAATTATTATGCAGTGTAAAAGGAATGAATAATACCCACTGAAGAAAACAAATCTCACAAGAAACAGACAAGTATTTCTCAGTATAATTACAGTATGAACTTTCATTAATCCCAACAGTATACAACAGTGTTAGATAAAGGAGAATTCAAATCATGTGGATACGACTTGAATATACCAACTCAACATGATTGGTTGGCTAACTAGAAGTGTCTAAATCACTATCAGAGTTCACTAGGCTAACTCCAAATGTCTAATTTGGTCTCTCCATCAGTTATAATTAGTTAAACTAGTTGAATTGATGTGGTAGGTGAGAAGTAGGTGAGAACTGGTGCCTTCCCACATGCAGTGATGCAAGGCTAGCGCTAACTGAACTAGAGGACATCTAACTGAATGTAACTGGAGCATATCTTAGCTTGACTAGTTAACAACTACCAACAACTGAAGGAGGTTGGTGTCGGCACTCCCAGAGGTTCCTAATTGTAGGGATTGGTCTAGGGGGCACATAAACTGATGCATGAAGGTGCAGTCAGTTGCAGTTAGCCTCTATCTGTGTTATCCACACTCTAGTGACCGGTACATGTGGCCCCATTTGGCCAAGTGGACCCAATGGTACTAGTAGACCCAATAATAACTAAATGACTCTTAAGTTAAGAAAATATAATCTAATAGACCAGTTTGGACAAGGGAGGATTATGAATCCTAACACCCCCCCTGAATCTTAACTTGAACAACTATGGGCCCTGGAAATAAGGCCAAAAGTCACCCATATAAAAATATAAAAGAATTAAAAAATGTTGCTTAATAAACCGAGAAAATAGGATAAAACCTCATGGGAACACCCCCCCCCCACCCCTTCCCCATCAAGATAAGCCACTGTGAATCATGAAAATAAGTTTTGAATAAAAGTTTGTGAAAATTTTGTTGCAATTTGCAGCACTATGCAGCAGCAAATGCAGTATCTTGGTTCTTTTGTGCAGCAGCATCCTAAGACTGTGTATGTAAACCTCTGAATCCAAACTAAATAATTATGTCTGGAGGAATCTTCCTCTTTGGAATAAGAAGAAAATGCTCAATTGAATCAGAAATATAAACAGTTGCAAGATGAAAATTGGACCCATGTAGAGCAACTGAAATCAACTGATGAGAGAGAAAAAGTGCTTGAGAATTCGAACCATGTGAGGAACACCCAATCATATGATATATTGAAGCCTTCAAGATCCAAGAGTGTGGATCAAATCCAAGTGCTTTACCAATATGGTAGATGCACAATTTTCTCCTTCTTCGAAACTCTAAGTATCGGTGCATTCAATCATGTAGGAATTTCCTGGAAGCTCAAGATCAATGAGAGTGAATGGTTCACTCCTCAAATATGATATTATTTCCAACATATCCAAATATTTATAAAATATAATATCAGCAAACTCATAAAATAATATGAACATCAAATCACCAGCAGCAATTTCAAAGGAGAATTGTGGTGCTTGATTTTTCACACCAAGATTGATGAGAATAGCTACAAGCATAACTAGAGGCTCTCGAAACTTAAAACTTGAACCAAATAAGACCATATCATATCCAAATAAGTTCATATCAGACCCAAGAGTTTGTAACAATGGTTCCAAGTTCCCCACTGAAATGGTAGATGCACAGTCTTCTCCTTTTTCAACAAAATTCTGAATATTGGTGCATGTAATCATGTAGGAATTTGCTGGAAGCTCAAGATCAAAGAGAGTGAATGGATTAGTCCTAAAATATGATATTATTTCCAAAATATCCAAAGGTCCATAAAATATAATATCAGCAAACTCATAAAATAATATTGGCATCAAATCACCAGTAGTAATATTGAAAGAGACTTTTGGCACTTGATTTTTCACACCAAAATTGATGAGAACAAGTATAAGTATTATTGTAGGCTCTTGAACCTTAAAAATTGAACCAATAAGATCATATCATATCCAAATAATTTCATATCAGATCCAAGAGTTTGGAACAAATCCAAGTGCTCCACCGAGATGGTATATGCACAATTTTCTCCTTCTTCAAAACTCTGAGTATTGGTGCATGCAATCATGTAGGAATTTGTTGGAAGCTCAAGATCAAAGAAAGTGAATGGATCACTCATCAAATCTGATATTATTTCCAAAAAATAAAAAGTGTTACTTTTATGCACACCAACAACATCATTAGAGAGAGAGAAATCAAATTCCTCTTCATTTTATGAAACAATCACTGGTAAACTATGCACATAATTTAAAATAGAAGAATCACTGGAGAATGTTTGCATAAAATGGAAGGAGATTTTTTCTTCAATAACAGTGATTCGAATGTCTTCTTCTAGATCAGCCATATGAGAATATGAGATATCAGAGATCTCATAAACTTCCGGAGGAGCAAGAGAAGGAGTCACTCCAAGGAGACTTTCATCAATTCGAATTGACTATGTGGAAGATTTCGCTTCTTTTTCATCTTGAACAACTTCATCAGAGAGAGTAGAGGCCAAGCCTTTTGAATAAATAAATATTTTGGTGTTGGGTGTGCTCTCCAAATTGCTGTAATGATCCTCATTGTTCTTGCCAAAGGTTTTATCCAATTCTGTCCAGAGATCCTTCGGGTATTCAGTAGAATCAATAAGGTAGCGCAAGCTTGGAGAAAGGGTGGTACATATTTTTCCAAAAGCTCTATCACTGTCATTTAGCCATTCATTCTCATCTTCATAAGAATCTTTACCAAGTCCAATAGATACCTCATAGAGATCTTGTCCCTTTAGAGATGAAATCATCTTCAATTTCCATTCTGAATGTCTTGTGGATGGAGTAAGAAGAGGAATTGATAATATCGAATCCATATGAAGTTGTACCTCCAAAATATCACTACAAAACCAAAAATAATTTGCACTATGTCAGAATTAAGCCTTCCCTCTCGACATGTACACTTTTTCAGGGTTCGTCATGCCTACACCGCCACTCTAAATGAATTTTGAGGAAGCAAGGCACTCTTTGCGGGACTTCTATGGAAACCCAGCTACTTCTAGTGTACAATGGAGAGTAGACAAACTTGAAGCTTGCCTAAGGAGGATCTGATACCATATTAGAATTAATGTGGAATTGATCTTCGGGCAATGGGTCTCAATAGATTTCAATTATTATGAAGTGTAAAAGGAATGAATAATACCCATTTAACAAAACAAATCTCACATGAAACAGACAAGTATTGCTCAATATAATTACAGTATAAACTTTCATTAATCCCAGCAGTATGCAATGGTGTTACATAAAGGAGAATTTGAATCATGTGGATAACATTTGAATATACCAACTCAACATGACTGACTGGCTAACTAGAAGTGTCTAAATCACTATTAGAGTTCACTAGGCTAACTCTAGATGTCTAATTCAATCTCTCCATCAGTTATAATCAGTTAAAGCAGTTGAACTGATGTGGTAGGTGAGAACTAGGTGAGAACTGGTGCCTTCCCATATGCAGCCATGCAAGACTTACACCAACTGAACTAGAGGACATCTAACTAGATGTAACTGGAGCATATATTAGATTGACTAGTTACCAACTACCAACAATTGAAGGAGGTTGGTGTCGGCACTCCCAATGGCTCCTAAATTGTTGGAATTGGTCTAGGAGGCACAAAAAATGATGCATGAAGGTGCAGTCAGTTGCAATTAGCCTCTATCTGTGTTCCCCACACTCTAGTGACCAGTACATGTGTCCCCATTAGGCCAAGTGGACCCAATAGTACTAGTGCACCCAATAATAACTAAATGACTCCTAAGTTAGGAATAATCTAATAGACCAGTTTGGAGAAGGGAGGATTATAAATCCTAACAGTCAGCGCTCCAGGATTAAAAGGAGCGTTGTTGCTCCAATGATAAAATATAGCATTGGTTATATCAAATAAAAAATCGAAGTATTCATTATAAGAAAATATTTTTAATTAATAATTTATTAATAATAAAAATGTATAGTTGGAAGCATATGAAATAAGACATTATATATAAATAGAGGAATATTATTATCAAAATGTACAATAAATAGTATTTAAATGTTGAGAATTACAAAACCATAGTGAGTGTAAACCATTCAAACTAGTTAATTAGTGTTGGCCTTAAGAAAGAGCATACCAGTTTTGCTCGAAATTGTGAAGAATTCGGTCGCAAGGCGAGCAAGGATGCAATGAGAAAAGGAGAAGAGTAAGTTGAATCCAGTAATTCTACATGTTTTTAAGGAAACAACAAATGTAACAATGAGTTAAGTTAGACTCAATATTCTATTTTGGAAATGGGCATGATTGTAACCTGGGCTATTAGCGCCTTTATTAATGTAACGGGATTTAACGGGTTACTTAGATCAACCAGTTGACTATCAGTTGAGAACTAGTCGACAATTGGAACAACAATTGTAAGATGTATATAGCGTCGATCCATACTAAGAGTGGACAACTAATAACGGATGACTAAATACTTGAGATGGACTTTTGATGACTCATGATTTTGACAGAGAGCTCGACAGAAAGAATAAAGAGAGCATGACAAAGACAGAGAAAATTCCTTTGTTGTAAAGAAGATTATGAGAGAAGTCTGCAAGCTGTGTGCGTAGGCCAAAAGTGTTCCAAATACTACTCATGCCAAATGAAGAGCACTTTTGTGTTTTTTTCTCATATGGGTTTCCACGTTAAATATGTGTGCCTTTGATGTCTCTATGTCTTGTGTTTGAATCTTTATGACTTTGTTGCACTTATATTATGGAATGTTGACAATAACTATGGTTTATATGTGTATGTTTTATATATCATGCACGTGTTGATGGTTATGTATAATTTTATATGTTGTGAAGGTGTTGAAGGATTGACCTTCTTTCTTGTTATGCCGATAGGAATATCTTCCTCTATTTTGGTCGAATGGATTATTAATGTTGAGATGAAGAAATCCCTTTCCATAAATGCAGAAACCTAACTCTCGAAGTCCCCATAGATATCTCGAGTGAGACCTTAATTGCATTGCAGGTGTTACCGATGGAGTTACACTTTGTCAGGACAATATCTTAGTATTTGTTGGATAGACAAGGAATCTGAACTTGGGTCATTGGAATCGACGCCAACAAATGATTCCGTTGAAGGGGCCCGAACCATTGTGAAGGGGACATGTTTTGTTACCCAAAGAAACTAGAAATTCAAGATTGGGTGGATTATAGAGAAAGAGAGTTTGCATAGGAAGATAGTGAAGGATTGCAATTGAATCCAACATAATGGTTAGAAATATATATTTACTCATATATTCAAGAAATTTTCTTTATTGAATTTCCCATTCTACTGCATGAATGGTTGTCGAAGCTAGCGACGTAGAGGAAAAACTTTCAAGGTGGAGAACCCACTGAGTGGAATCCTCAACTAATCCAGCGATTGGGAAGAGTGAGTAATCCTATATCTAGGGATGGAGACTCCTAGGTTGATAGCATATTGGAAGGATATATTACTGAGATTCTAGTCGACAAGATCATATCATACAGTGAGAGAGAAACAGATTTCTTCCATGAACCTTGAGGCTATTACTTGAAATATTTAAAGTTGTGGATAAAGATGTTGGTCTGTGGAAAAGGGATCCTAAGGATGGAGTCTGACAAGTGAATCTTTGTGCGTGGAGGACCTGGGTGATGTCACAAGAAAGGATAGAACAAGATGTACCAAAGTGAGCTGAGATACTCTCTGTTAATAGTGAGAATGAGAAAGAGGGTGGTTTCCTAAGGAATGGAAGAAGATTATGGTCGGGTAAGAGAAGAAGGACCGCGACAAGAAGAGGAAGTTGTAGCACGATTGAAGGAAGGAACTACAAGTTGGCACCACACATCGATGGAGAATCTTGTGACGAATAAGGAGAGGAAGCACCAAATCCAGACTAGGACTATGACATACCCATCACCCCACGTACATCTCCAGCAACTGAGGTAAGACCTAAAAGTGCATTGAAGTGTGTTTTTTTAAATCATAGTAATAGTAATAGTCGAGATAGTAATCAAGGAGTTCCTACTAGTGGGACATTTAATTCAAATTCAGCAATACCCCAACTAAACAGAATGTCAAAGAGTGACATAAAGTTACCTTTATTCAATGGGAATGGGTTGGAATACACTGAGCAACATTGGTTTATGTGTGAATTTGTCTTGATAGTGCGGTAGGTCCGAGATGAGGCTATAAAAAGAGATTATATGATCACAACCTTTAGGGGTCATGCTCTTGACTGGTATATGAAATGTTTTGTGGTTCCTGTAAGGGTTCCCTAGAAAGCATTAGATCAAATCCGGATTGGACTGATTGAAGAATTCAAGAAACCTAAGTCTAAGTCGCAATGTATCACATAATTAAAATAAATTAAGCAATTTTCGACTAAGTCTATTTGGGACTTTGATAAAATATTTAAGACTTTGATGACTAACGCGAGATTCCAGATGTCGGATGTTCAACATAAAGAATGGTTTATTACGTGGATGCTACCACATATCTGTGTTCCCTTGATGCAGCTGAAGATTGTATCCTAGAGCGAAGCTCTTGAGATTGCTATGAAATTGGAAGCTTTGTCGGCTGGAGAAACTGGCACGGGAATGATGCAAATACAGTCACGACTTCCAAATATAACATTGCAATTACAAGATATCGGGAAAGAAAAATAAATTCAAGAAGAAGTCTGGTGTACACGATGTAGAACTGAAGTCCATCATAAAGATCCATGTCTCGCTTTCTTGAATTATCTTTCATCAGGAGCGCTAAATCTGATTAATTCACAAGGAATGCCTTGGTGTAGAATTTGGCAGACAAGAGGTCATTGGTCAGAGGAATGCTTGTATCTACAGAAGATAGTAAGTGCACCTTCCAACTTATATTGTAAATTATGTCGATATGTGGGTCACAATGAGAAATATTACAGATCATATTAGCTGCTACAAAAAAAGATGATCAACACATATGTGATGAAAAATGATGAACATATACAGGCTGAGCGAGCTCAAGCACAATACCATCAACCAAGTGAGGGGGAGGGGGGGGGTCCTTTTAGGGGACAAGGATGAGGAGGAGGATTTGGTTGTGGAAGGGGCCAAGTTATTTGTTATAATTGTGGACAACTGAGATATTTTTCCAAAGAATGTACTAATCCCATAACAACGTATTCGTATTGTAAACCATTTGATCACGCTATCAAGGAGTGTCTGCAATTGATTGGTAAATGGAAGATTAGAATCTCGCGAAACCAGAACCAACCTCAGAATGCAAATCAAAATATTTAGAAGATCTTCATTGAACAATGAGAACCTAATATTGTTGTCGTAATAAGAGGAGGTGTTGTGACTGGAGGAGATCAATACACACCATGCGTAAGTCCGAGAGATCGACCGACGACATAAAAGAAAGTGTCATTTGATGTCCAGGAAGAAAAGGGAGTCTTCTTTGATGCATGAGATGAGTTCATCGATAGAAATTAGGCATTGAAATATGATGCTATCCCATTATTGGATGATGGACTGGTCCTAGAAATGCTTCAAATATTCGAATAGTTATTCCAAAGAAAACTAACAGAGAAGGTAAGTTAGTTGAAGAATTTCTTTAAAATTTGCTTAGCACTTATAGAAGATAAGGATGTTGTGGCAAAACTATTGGCTTTAGCAAAAGAACCTCTACCATGTGTGCGACCAGAGAGAAAAGTTAACCACATTGGTAAAATACCGAAAACTGGTCACGAGTTAAGAATGATTTCCCAAATAGGTGACTATGATATAGATTTTATCATACTAGATTTGGGGTCAAACATTAATATTCTGACAAGACAAACTTGGGAATGCATGGGAAAAATAAGACTTGTATGGTCTCCTATTCAGCTATGTTTATACAATCAGTCAAAGGTATTTCCAATGGGACGACAAAGACAGGTTCCTATCGAAGTGGAAGGACTTCGAACCTATGAATATTTTGAAGTCATGGACATTGTTGATGATACAAACACGTATCCCATACTTCTGGGGAAAGACTGGGCTATTGAAAATCAAACACTTATTAATTTATGTTAGAACAGTATTCCAAAACACTAATACGTTAGTTTCACTACTTAGTCAATTTTATTGCATTTTGCATTAATATACTATGTTTTTGGACTAAGGGTGCTTAGTTGGACAAATGCCAAGTCAAATTAGGGAATTCACACCCACATGAGCACTATAGCTTATTCAAGCAGCCACATGTGCAACCTCATCATTGTTGGTGCACTCCCATTCACTGAATGTGGATAGCTTGGTTGACTAGGAGCGCTAGAGGTGGATTTTGTCCATCTTTTGCTTGATTTGGTGCATTTAATGCCACCTTGAGACTCTAAACCACCCAGATTTCCACACCCATGCATGCCAAGGTGTAATCATTGCCCCATGTCATCTCAGCGATGTCCAGTCAGCAATTTATGGCTATTTGGGCTGATTTGGAGCGTGATTGGCCCACCTAGGGGGGATTGATGCCAATTTGCCAATTTTGACTTGTACACTCATATTGGGCTTCCAAAGCCTCACAAAACTCTTATGATGTAATATAAACCTATTAATAACCTGTTTTTTATGTTAGGCAATCAAAATATAGCCTCCTTCTCTTCACATTGTGTGTGTAAATCGTTTATCAATTAATGGTTTTTTGTTGGTTTTGCACCAAATTTGATTTGTGAGTTTCTCTAAGGCTCCCAGATATTAATGTGGGTCAAATTTCTCACATGGTATCAGAGCTAGTTGGATTTTATTGAGCTGCAGATCAATCCAAAGCGTTTTGGGCTGCACTTTTAGAGAAATTCTAGATAAAATCGAGTTGTTTTGCAGGACATTCGGCAAAATCCATCACCATTAGCGTAGACAGAAATGGAAGCTACCCACATATTGCTAACACATTTAAAATTCTTCAATTGGAAGGAAGCGATGGTGATTCAATTGAGAGCCAAAGGCCTCTACAGAGTTACCATGGGCACTGAAGTGGAGCCAAACTCTGTTGTTGAGAAAGCCAAGTACTTCAACAGATTGGATGAGGCATATGGATTGTTATGCCTGAGCATCTCAAGAGAGCTCTTATTCCACATAGACAGTTTAACCACACCCAATGAATTCTGGGTAAAACTAGAGACATTGCTTGGTAAAACTGATGAACTAAGAGGTCGCCATATTGAGAACGAGCTTATCAGCTTGATCCTAGCGCACTTTGACACGATCCATGACTTCTTCACCAAGTTTAAGTCACTTGTGCTGCAGCTAAAACAATGTGGCATTGAGAAGAAAGAGGACCAATTGATTTTGTCCATCCTTTCGAAGTTGGGGCCAGAGTTCTCAGTTTTTGTGAGCACATTTCACTCCGATAAGTTAACACTTTGAAACTGGTAAATGCCAAGTCTAGCTAGCTTCATGGAGTCACTCACTCAGGAGCAACACAAGTTAGTCCAAATGGGCACCATAAAGACTAAGGATCAATCCTTAGCCATGGGAGTTTCGAATTCCTCAAAGGGGAAGCCCAAGCCAAAGAATTTTAAGCTGCCAGAGAAGAAGAAACTAGAAAAACCCAAATTCAATGATCAAGGTTCGAATCCTCCCAGAGAGAAGGACAAGAGAGGAAAAGAGAAGGCCAAATGCACCTATTTCCATAAGGGATGGAATCCAGAGAACTCATGCATGAAAAATACCATTGACCAGATGGTGCAGCTACTAGAGAAGAACAATATTTTGGTCCTTAGTAGCGCAATGAAGAAGGATGGCAGCTCCAGTTCAGATGGCAAGGAGAAATGTCATGCTTTGATAGAAGGTACCTATAACTCTTCATCTTTTATCATTGATTTGAGGGATTCTAGGCACATGGTAGCCAAAATAGATCTCTTCTTCTCCATGAGTCCGAATGCTGGCCCAATAGTTTGAATGGGGGATGATTCAGAAATCCAGACCAAGGGGATTGGGAGGATTGACTTAGAGCATGGTTACTTCAGTGATGTATTGTATGTACCAAAAATTGCATTAAATTTGCTATCAGTCTATCAAATTACCCATACAGGAGAGCCAAAGAGAGTGACCTCTACTCCAGACATGGTAGAGATTGTAGAAATCTCAACAGTCCAAGTCATTGCAATTGGGTATGTAGACCATCATGAGAGGATGTACAAGTTTTCGAACTTCCTCCCCACTTCCAATGACCAAGCACTACAAAGAGATGAGATGGTGGAAGGACTTCCACAAATCAAATCATCAAATGGAGCATGCATTAGGTGTGTAATTGGGAAGCATCTAGAGCGAAGCTATGAGAAGGGGATGGCAAGGAGAGCCACACAACCACTTGGGTTGGTACACTCAGATCTGATTGGTCCATTTCCCACTGCATCATATGGTGGATCAAGGTATGTACTTACATTTATAGATGATTACTCAAGATTATGTTGGGTGTTCTTCCTCAAATTAAATTCTAAATTTTTTTAACAATTAAAGATTTGGAAGGCATAGGTAGAAAATCAGAGTGGGCATAAGATTAAGGTCCTTAAGAATGATAATGGGCAGGAGTATGTAAACAAGAACCTACAACACCTTTGTGAGGAGTGTGGCATCCAAATGCAACACTCAACTCCCTACATACCACAACAAAATGGTGTGGCCAAGAGGAAGAATAGATCTCTCAAGGAGATGGCCACTTGCATCATAGAAGCAAGGGATATAAGTCCCAAGCTATGGGCTGAGGCCATTAGTTGTGTTGCACACATACAAAGCAAAGTCTTCCATAAATCAGTAAAAGGAAATACACCTTATGAGGCATGGTTTGGCCAAAAACCAAATGTCTCAAATTTCAGGATTTTTGGAACTAGAGCATGGGCTAGAATCCCTTCTGAAAAAGAGGAAGGTTGTTATAGTTGATTTTACCACACCAAGTAGATCACACATTTATGGCCTTCCATGTCCCTCTGCAGGCTATTTAGACCCCATGGACTTATATAATACTTTTATTTTCCAAGATCATCCCCAAAAATTGTCTGTTTAATCATATACGCAACTTTTAAAGCAATACCCGCATGTATACGCAGATTTTGAACTCAAACCCACGTACAACGGGATGTGTGCAAAATGAAAAATATTTTTGTAGTTTTCCTCATTTGAGTCCGAATAACTTGACTCTTGGCCTTCCAAATTCCTTGAGAATGCTCAGATTCGACCATCCATTACCTCTATGGAGTGCTATATAAGGAACCCCTTGGATACATTGAAGGAGGAGAAATTGAAGAGCAAGGAAACTATAGTCCATTGTTGCCTCAGCTTTGATTATACTTGAGTCTGCATCCCTTTGTCCCTTGGAGCAAATAGTTTCCTTCCCAAGCTTACCTTTGCTTTGTGAGCTTGCTATCGAGAGATGGAGGATTGAAGTGCCGGAGGCCTAAGTGGAGGACTTGGTTTCTCCGGTTCACAGAAGTGCCGACATAATTTGCCACTATTGTATCTCTGATTTATTAATAGAAATATATTTTCCTGTCCAATTCATGTGCATTTTGAATATGAATATTGAATCCATGCATGTATTTAATTGCTTATACATGGTTGATTATATATGCTAGGATAGCTCTAACACATTTATATATTTCATGCTTGCTTGCTTTGTTGTTGTTGAGAGCAAATTATAATTGCAATTGTATTGGAAAAGCTCAACGGGGATCTACTTCAACTGTCTGGAATAAGGTACGATTCGATATCCCTTAGTGTTAGATTTTCTTACTGTTCTTGCATATTGGGAAAGATTGATTTTTGGTGTCATACTATCTGTTGTGGTACCCCCAAGCCATAGGAATTTTATCTCCGTAACATAATCGGCGACTCCGCTGGGGAGATTCCTAGTTGTTCTTTTTCTTTGGGGATTGGGTATTCAATGTGCTTGAATTGCTCTTTATTTCTCTGTTTCTGTTTCGGGTCTGGAGGTATGTTTGCTCAGTAGTGTTATGTACGAGTAATTTGGTCTTGGCTTATCTGTTTGCCCTATTTTTCTTCCTATATGCGAGTATTTGAATTACAGTCGCATATACATGTGGTATTCTCTTGAATTCCAGCGTATGTACACAGTTTTACTGCATACAGTCGTGTATGCTTTGATTTTGAGCTTTATATGAAGGATTGAGTGTTGTTGGGTGAGTTTTGATGATTGTTGAGTCTTCTTAGGTGATGTTGGTGTCTATATATAGCCTCTATTTCTGACCAGAGACCCCTTTTGATTTATTTTTAATTAGGTTTTTTTCTTGTCTTTCATTTTTCCTTTTTGTTTTACGATTAGTGCATTAGGTATCTTTTCTCTTGGAGCCTTGTTTGTTGTTGTGTATGTGTGGTTGCACGGTCTAAGAATTGTAGAGTATGTTAGTGTTTTTTATATCTCATTTATTTTTAAAAATACAAAAATATTTTTGCTTTTGCATACTTATGCATTCTTGCATTTGCATGGAATGGTACTTGCATTAGGTTTTGCTTATTGAATTATAGTCAGGTGTTCATTTAGGAATGATTGCACTCTCACTTGAAGGAAGAAACTTGCATCTCATGTAGTGGCATACCCTATTTTTCATTCGACAAAGATTTGCACTTTGCATGGTTTGTTAGGTGTGCACTTTTATTTCACTGTTGAATCTCAATATCATTAGTTGCATGGACATTTCCTTTTGAGTAATTACAACCATTAAAATCAATGCTTAATTTAAATGAACTACACATTTTTCTTTTATAGGGTTCACCAACAAGATTAGGATTTAGACTCTTGGAATAGTTCATTGTGAGTCAAGTCTCCAAGACTACTAAACACAAACAATTAGGTGTCTGTCCAGGAGAGAGTGAGAAATCCTTGGTATAATTAGTGTTTCTCGGGAAGCTCCTCTTACACAGGAGTCAAGCATGAGGCGGTGCATGTGATTGTGATTGGGATGACCCCTGGTCACTTTCTGTGGGCACCGGAGATATTTCCAGGATCATATTCGTATCTGGGGGCCTTTGAGGTATTGATTGGTACACCCTTGGGGTACCAATTGCACTTTCAGGCTTCGGGCTTTTCTACCCTAGCCATATGGTCGATCCTGCCTGCGACTGTCTGCCTGAGCATTGATTATATTGGGGTGACCTTAGTTTCCTTACCTAGGTATCGTAGGGGGTACTTGCAAAGGTTATTCTGTAGGTGTCCTAGCCAGGTAGGGGTCGGACAACGCAGTTGATTTATGCGTTGAAGCTGATGGCCACTATAATTGGTTACGAACCCCCACTTGTAGTGTATGGGAGTCTCAAGCCTCTTCTAGGCGAGGCATATCTGCTGCATTCGGGAGCTTACATATCCTCCCCTTTGTTTTCTTGTTTTTTGTTGTAGATTTTTTAGGAGTGTTCTCTATGTACGCTAGCTTGCTTAGGGTTGCGTAGTTAAATTGAGTCTTTTCTTTTTGTTGAGTCATTATGGATCCAGGTGTGGTGCTCCACCATTCTCGCTATTTAGCAGGACCTCTACCTTCTATGTCTCCTCCTCCCTTGGGAGAGAGAACCAGACAATCCAGGCGGACTAAATCTCACATTGATTCACACACCATGGGTGACCATGAGCCTGAGATCCTGGAGATCCCTGATCTTCCACCTCACGTATGGGAGGTTGAACCTTCAAGCACATATGACATCGATAGGGTCAGGCCATTCTATGGTTGGGGCATCCCCAGATGATCCTTCACAATTCCCTAGATACATGCATGCAAACCGACGGTATTGGTCATGTATTCCAAACCACGAGACTCACCATGCACCCACTAGCACTAGCATGATTAGGTATGGCATGCTTGATCTTCCCAAGACCGGTTCGACATGTAATGTTGGATCGAGTGTTGACCCTGGTGTTACACCTGGGGGCACCTCCATTCCTTTCCAGGCAGAGAGGTTTGGTAGCACTAGTCATATTACACCTTCCATCCCTATGGTGGAGGTTCCTTAAAACACACGTCCTAGGCCTAGCACTATTGTTCCCGTTCGGGGGGCTGATCCTAGACATGTGAATATTGGGGGTACAAGTTACATCCCTTCCCATATTCCATCATCTTCAACACCGGTTCCTTCAAATGATTTTTTGACGACACATCCTCTTCCTAACTCCAGTGTCTTTCAGGCCAGAGTTCTACCCTTAGCCATGTCCGTCCCGTGTCTAGTCACACCGTAGTGTCACAAGGCTATGTGCCTCCTCATGTGTCATTCAGGTATGGACCGGCTTATGGGAAGTGTTATGGACAATCTTATAGGCCATCTTATGGACCATCCTATGTAACATCTTATGGACAAACTTATACCCCTTATGGGTCTGGGTATCAACCCCCTTATCAGTCTCCTAACTATGGCTTCGTAGCACCCCAGCATCAAGGTACCCCAAACTAAAATATGAAACCCTACATGGGTCAAAAGGGAGGAGGTTATTATCCCACTAGCCAAGGCCATGGTGTCTATAATAATCAACCCTATGTGAACCAACCTTATCAGGGAGCTTGGAACCAAATGTCTAAACCTAGACTCCCTTTCTTTGCAACTTTAAACCTACTTGACTTGTTGATATTGACAAATGATCCAGTTGCTCATGACCCAGAATGGTCAATCGTCCCCGCCAAGCTTCCTTCGGACATTCCAAAGTTCAAAGGCAATACTGGTGAAGATCTTGGTGAGCATGTCACTACGTTCCACCTTTGGTGCTCTTCGAACTCCTTGAATCATGATTTGCTTTGTTTAAGACTATTTGAATGCACCCTTACAGGGCCTATGGTGAAGTGGTACACAGAGTTGCCTAGGGGGGCTTATACATCGTTTAATGACCTAGTTATGACCTTCCTCAATCACTTTCAGCTACCCATGCATTACGATGTCGGTACTAAACTCTTGTCAACATTTCGGTAGGACAAGCCACACATATATCTTATCACATTCAAGAGTGGTCTAAACGGAATAGATTGATTTAGGCCTGTATACCACCAAGGTTCCTTTTGGAATGGTTCCTTAAGTCTTTATTTCCTTTCATAGTGAAGGATGTTTCCACATCCAAAATGCAGAACGAGGCGCAAGCTATCTTTAGAGCTCAAGAATTGGATTTGATTTATGTTCAATCTGGGGTCTTGTATGAGATCATACCGAACCCACCTAGATCAAATTTCGACCCTAAGCTTAAACCTGGGCCACATGCTGATGACATTGTTGGCTCTGCGAGTGTTAAACCTGTAAGCTTGGTTACAAACCAAATGATTAATTTGTCTATTAAACAGCCTGCTTCGGGACAAGCTACGGCTTCATATCATCCTACCCAAATGGTGGATGTAATTTTAGTGCAATCATCAAACCAGAAAGGTAACCAATAACCTGGAAGGAATAAAAAGAAAGGTAAAAACAATCAAAAGGGTGGGAATAAGAATGAAAATGATAATAATGACAAGAACAACAACAATGTTGGGGATGGAAAGAAACCTAAGCGTAAGGTTAAATTTCCTTGTAAGTTGTGTGGGGATGATCACCTCACTCACTTGTTCCCTCGAATGGAAGATGCCTCGAAGTTCATCACATAGGGCCCAGTTATGCTGACAAATCCTTTACCACAAAATCATAATATGAACTCGAGGACCATGGATCCTGGTGGTGCTTCTGGTGGGACTCCAAACCCATCGGACACCACTAGTGTCCATGGTTGCATTAACATGGTGAATGCCACAAACGTTTTCACTCATTCTAAATATTATGGTACATCACAACCAAACCTAGGAAAATAAGTTGCTCCACCTGAGAGCCCTTTGCATATCGAAAAACCTAGTGATAAGCCTAAAGCTCCACCTCGCATTCCTAAGGGAGTCTTGAAGCATTCGGGTCTCAATCCTGATTCCCGAGCCACCCAGAACTATTCTATTGTCGAGGATTTGGGCCAGACTCCTTGTGTGATGCCTGCTTTATAAGTTCTTCAGACTTGTCCTCCGCAAAGGAAAGCCTTGTAGTCTACTCTTGGGGTGGCTGATGGAAGCTCTCCTTCGGTGATCAAATTTGAAACTCATGGAGTCCAACCTCGCTTGCCTTACTATGTGTCCCTTTTGGTGCATGTAGAGTGTCTAAACAACACCATCAAGCGCACAATGATTGATGAGGGCGTTGCGGCTTCCTTGATGTCTTTGTCATGTTGGAAGGGGTTGGATTCTCCTACGTTGTCTAAGTCAAGAAACATGTTAACTGCGTTTGATGGAATATCATTTCGACCGCACGATATTCTTCCTTCCCTTGAGGTCCAATTGGGAGGGAAAATCGTTGCGATCAAGGTCGAGGTGTTTGATGCACCCCTTGATTATAATCTTTTACTGGGTAGGAACTAATTTATAATATGCAAGCGGTCATGTCGTCACTCTTTTGGGTTGTTTTTTTTCCTTTGGATGGGAAGGTTGTGACGGTCGATCAAAGATCCTTTGATAATTCTAGTTTGAAAGCATCGTTGGGAGCTTCTATCCCAGTTATCGATCATTCTCAGTCGGCAACTAAGAATATTGGGGTGGGATTGTATCCTTCGCTAATGGGAAATTTTAGTTGTGTTGCGCCCGTTCTTATGATCGGTTCTAGTCTTGGTAAGACTTCAACGTTGTCGAGTTCAGTTCCTTTTCGCACTTCACATATGGAGGATCCTTGGACTCTTCCTTCTCTGAGTAATTTGAGTGAAGTTTCTATACCTGTCGAGATGGACATGCCATTGTCTACAACTATGGTGGCTTATCAAACTAATATTGATTCGGTTCTAGAGTCTAGTCCTTCCTCTTCATGGACAGAAGAGGAGGACACTTATGCATTGCCTGCTTGGGCAGTGTCGTCATCTCACTCACATGACTGCCTCTATGACATATTTCCATCGGACGAGGCTATTTTCGAGGCTATGTCTAGGTTAGAACAACCTTGGGGAGATTTGCATCATAGATCTTATTTCCTCCCTAAGCTTGATGATATTGAGTGTGATGACTTTAAGGCAATCTTTAGTGAGAAAACTAGTAGGCCCGTGGTCCCATTATGCTCTCCTAGCAAGTATGTTGAAGGGAACATGGCTAACTTGTCACTTACTATACCTATAAATATTTCTTCTGTTCCTGGCAAGATTGAAAACGTGTACATTGGGGCGGATTGTTCCCTTGATGAGATTAGAGAGTACACCGAGCTTTTTAAAGAATTTTGAGATTTGTTTGCTTGGTCGTATGAAGAAAATGCCAGGAATTGACCCTCGCATTGTCTAACATGAAATCAAAACCCATCTGTATACTAAGCATGTTTGAAAACGTTTGTGAGCAATGAATCCTAGGAAAGTGCATGCGATTAAGGCAGAGATAGAGAAGTTGTTCAAGGATGGCTTCATATATCCTGTTCCCTTGACGGAGTGGGTGTCAAAGGCCATTCCAGTGGATAAGAAGTAGGGAACGATCTGAGTATGCACTGATTTTAGAGACTTAAATCGAGCCTGTCCTAAGGATAATTTCCCTACACCATTTATAGACCAAATCTTGGATCAGTGTGTGGGGAGTGAAGTTTTCTCCTTTATGGATGGCTTCTCTGGCTATAATCAAATCCAAAATAAACCCGAGGACCAACACAAGACTGCTTTTATTTGTCCTTGGGGCATTTTTGCGTACCTGAAGATGCCCTTCGACCTTAAAAACGTCGAAGCTACATTTCAATGGGCCATGGCCTTTTCCTTTCACGATCTTAAAAAGATTACTGAAGTGTATTTGGATGACTTAGCTGCTCACTCTCGATTGAGGGTGCGCCATCCTTATCATTTGCATTTGGTTTTCGAAAGATGTCATCATTATCAAATTCGGTTAAATCCCCATAAGTGCATATTTTGAGTGAAGGTTAGTCATTTGTTAGGATTTATTGTCTCTAAGGAGGGTATAAGGGTCAATCATTTGAAGGTTGAGGCAATACTTCAGTTGTCTCCCCCGTGTAACATTAGACATCTTCAATGTTTGCAAGGTATGGAAAACTTCTTGCAAATATTTGTGGTTAATTTTGCCAATTTGACTAGAGGCTTCATGTGTTTGTTGAAGAAAGACACTTCGTTTATCTGGGATGAGCGAGCCTAGGAGTCTTTCGGCGATTTGAAGAAATCCTTGGAATCGGCCCCCGTGCTTAGTATACCCGCCTTTAGCCATGAATTTTTGATATATGTGATCACATCCCAAGAGACAATTGGCATGGTGTTGGTTCAATAGGATGAGGAGCTTCAGGAGCACGTCATCTACTATCTTAGCCAAAACCTTATTGACACAGAGCTTCGTTATACCCATGTTGAGAAGTTGGCCTTATCTACCATCCATGCGGTTCAGTGTTTGAGACATTACATCCTTCTTCGCCAAACTTTCATTGTAGCTCACATTAATCCATTCCAGTCCGTCCTCACTCAAAGGATTATAAGGGGGGAATACAATAAGTGGATTGTAATATTGCAAGAGTTTGACCTCGAGTTTGTTTCGGAAAAGTCGAAGAAGTCATTGATTTTTGCTCAACTTATCTCTGATTTTCTGAGTTTAGATGAAGGAGAAGTTCATGAGGACTAGTTTGTTGATAAGCACATATTTCTCATCTTGACTACTGACCCATGGTATGGGGACATCATTGTTTACTTGCAAACTTTGAATGTTCCTTCTCACCTCTCATGGGATGAGCAGCAATGACTACGTCATGTATCAAAGAATTACCTCATTATGGATAACACTTTGTACCACCATCGGATTGATTCCATTTTACGTCATTATTTAATTCATGAGGAGGTTGAGGTTGTGTTAAATGATTGCCATGGAGGGGCGTGGCGTGGTCATTTATCTGGGCTTTCTACAGCCTAACAAATATTGAGAGCAGGGTATTTTTGCTCGTCCATCTTTAAAGATTGTGTTAATGCGGTCAACAGGTGCCACCCTTGCCAAGTGTTTGCACAGGAATATGCGCTCTCACCTGCCCCTTTGCATCCGATCATCACCGTCGGTCCCTTCACCAAGTGGGGGATCGATTTTCTGGATTGCAACCCAGCTTCGGCTGGGGGGCACCATCATATTATTGTGGTTGTTGACTATTTCATGAAATGGGCAAAGGCTATGCCCACTGTTAAATCCAATGGTGAGACAACCACGCATTTCGTATTCAACCATATTATCACTCGGTTTGACATTCCGAGGGAGCTTGTCACTGACCATGGAAAGCACTTTCAAAACAAAATGATGGAAGAGTTGTCTTCAAATTTAGGGTATAAGCAAGATCATTCCTCTTCTTACTATCCTCAAGGAAATGGATAGTTGAAGCAGTGAACAAGTCACTTAAGTCCATTCTCCAACAAACCATCGCACAAAGCAAGACCAATTGGCATATCATGTTATATCCTATTTTGTGGGCTTATCGAACCACGGTTAAGACTGCCACCGCTTTTTCTCCTTATCAGCTTGTGCATGGGGTGGAGTCGGTTTTACCAGTTGAGTGTGAAATCCCTTCTTTGAAGCTAGTCGTGGAGCTTTTACCATACACTTCTGCATTGGAAGAGCTTTTGGTCCACTTGGAGCAGCGTTGAGATGCTTTAGTGGCTCTTGAGATTAACAAGCATCACGTTAAGGTCCAGTATGATAAGTTCATCCGTCCTAGGAGGTTTAGTGAAGGTGACTTGGTTCTTTTGTGGGACCAAGCTAAGGAAACCTTAGGGGCAGGAAAGTTTAATCCCATGTGGCATGGGCCTTATGTTGTCAAGCGTGTATTAGAGAAAGGTGCCTACGAGTTAGTCGATTATGAGGGGATAGCCTTGGCGGAGCCTAGGAATGGGCTCTATCTTAAGAAGTACTATGCATGATTCTCAGCGAGGGCTGATTTGTTGTATATTAGTGTACATTTGCATAGCGTAGTTTTGGTATCCTTATGGTGATCGAGTTTGTTGACTAGCTTCTGTTTGTTGTGGCAGATTTCAACAGAGTCTTCGGTTTACGTAGGATTCGTTGATGGTGTTAGCCACCACACTCAAAACTCAGCCTCGGCTACTTGGGTGATTTATACTCCTATGGGTCAAGTATTGTCTTCAGGAGGGGTTTGTCTACGGTATTCATCGAACAATGTTGCAGAGTATAGTGCCATTATTGAGTTATTGTCTGATACCATTTCACATGGTATTCACTCTCTTGAGGTACATCTTGATTCATAGTTAGTGGTTTCAGAGCTTAATGTATTGTATCATGTTAGGGATCCAACTTTGTTACGAAGGTTCTTGCATGTCAGGTTGCTTGAACGACAATTTGAGAACATAAAATACATTCATATTACAATAAATTTTAATCAAGTGGTTGATTCATATGCTAACTATGTACTAGATTGGCATTTGTTTCACAGACAATAAAGTATTCACAAACATTTACACATGTAAATAAAATAATAATCGATCATCATAGGTATTTTTCATTAAAGAATATGTCCAAAAATGTGGTGTCATAATACATAAGTGTCATATACAAAAATGGGGTTTTTGAGCCACCAAAATATACTACACAATCATACAAAAAATATATACACCCTAGCCTCTAAGCATGTGGGGAAGGAGGGTGTTTATCATGGTAGCACACTACGGCTCTAGCTAGCCGGTGAAATAAACGAACCCATGCCCATGGTACTCCAACCACTAGTGCTGCATGGCCTCAGGAAAGTCCTCAACTTGCACCATGGGAACCCTATGTGTCAAACGAACGAAGTTCATGTGAATGCTTTGGAGTGTACGCTCTGCATCCACACCCATGATCTCATCTCCTCTTCCCCTCCGTCGATGATGAGGGAAACCATCTGGCCATCGTGGTCCCACATCTACATGTAGATGACAGAGTATCACTATATGTCATTACACCAAAAACATGTCTTTTTTATTCCATATATCAAAAAACACAAAAAAAATTAATAATTAAAAAAAAAACAAGGCTGCATTCGAGATTCGTTACCTATCTCTCCGTATGCAGAACCTGGTGGTATAGGCATGTCCGAGTCTCCACGGAAGTCGATCCCTGCATAGGGATAGTCATCTATGGTGATGATCTGTCTATGCCACAAGATAAAAAATTCTACTAGGTAGGGGTTGGCCACCTACCCCCTCCTAGTCTCCGCATGACATTTGCCCAGCGTAGCTGAGTCAGATCTTGAACTCCGTGTGGGGGAATCTCAACTCTAGGACTTAGCCTCGACACACGCTCAAAAAAGAAAGCACTCAAGATGCTGCTGTAACCAAAGTTCCTCGCATGCCCCCTATTGTAGTCAGTAAGATGTTGTTTCATGTTGCTCAGCAGCAAGTACTCCGGTCATATATTGTAGGACACATACACTCCATTGCATAGAACATTAAAGGCCTTGAAGCCTGCTGGAGAGATGCGAATCCCGCTATCTTGCCCAGAGCCAACAATATGGCTTTCAACCCAAGGTTTTGGATCGAGTTTGTTGGGATTTGACTCCCAACCTTCTCTGTATCTCGGACACAATACACGGTAATGTACTCATCTATAGTGAGGCCGCCTCTTCGACCACGAGATCATAAGTTTACCACCTCCCCTCTTTGGGACAATCCTGTGATAAAGTAAATGTCCTCAACCTCGATGCTGAGGGACATCCTGTCTAGCTGAAAAGTCTCTTAGTCAAGATCCCAGTAATCCACTAGCAGTTGGAGTAGCCTTGGCTTTTCCCTTAAGCTTCCAAGGCACCAAATCTTGTATAGTCCACATGCCCTTAATGTCTATTGAGCCATTAGATCAGCTTGCACTGCCTCCTCAACAACACCATTTTCACGCTCTCTCCATTCTAGAAACATCTTGCACAAGAATTTCCAAATTTCATTAGAATTTGCCTTTGATTTTCTTGTTTGGGGCCCTATATGCGAATGTTTGCAAAACAACCGCGTATGTACGCAGGTTTCGTGGTGTTTTCCACGTATATACATCCCTATACGCTGGAAAAGGATTGATTTGTGCATGGGCCAAAAATGCCAATTTGGGATGGCCCAAAATAAAATTTTGACCATCAAAATTAAAAATTAAAACATGTAAATGGAAGAGATGGGCATGAGCTCCTACCTGAACCAGACGGAATGTGATTCTGTGGACCGATGCTCCCAGAATCAGCTGTTGAAGTTCATGGTCTCAAATTCACCATGGTGGGTAAAATTTCAAATGGTATGGAAAAAATTATTTTTTCACTATTTTATAGAAAAAAAGTTGAAATTTTTACCCACTTTCTATAGTTTTGACCTGTTTTTGACCATTTTTGGACCGTTTGGACCAATATGATGTTGTAGGAACCCGTTTTGAGTGTGGTTTGACCGAGTCTTTGATCTGTTCAATCTTATTACATGTATAACGTCTGAACTGGCATATAGGTTAGGATTTCATGTCCGCCTGCATTTTGCATGACCTTATGACTGTTTCACTTTAACCTTAGGTTCGAACACATATTACAATATCACGAAACCTTCATGTTGTTGTTAGAAGTGGTATTGTGTGAATGGTAGAGTTTTCCTATACATGGGTGCCCTAGTTAGATCCTATTTTGCATTTAGCACCCATGTTGAGATGCCTCCTTTAGGTTGTGGGAGTCCCTTTTTTAGTTCCGCCATGTCTTTGAGTAAGAACTTCATACTCCTCTTGAACTTTCTGCTGGCTTTTCCCTATAGGGACTCCCTTGTATATGTAAAGTTGTAATTGCATTTCATGAGTTTTTATTGCCTTCTTGAGCTTTATGCCGGCTCCCTAACTTCGATTTATCACCCATATAGCCCGAGCTTGTCTCATGTCTAGCCAAGTAGAGCCTTTTATATATCCTTTGCAGCTTGAACACCCCTTTACCGAGAGGAGACCTTCCCCTGAGTGTCGTTATCTTGCACATGTTTCCTTGCATTGAGCATATGTATGTTCCACTGCTTAGAACTAGCTTGTCTATCCCTGACACTCGTCTCCTCCTAGCTATGTACTATAAATCACTTTTATTCCTTTTCAAGCTTTTCAAAATATCTGAAAAAAAAGTCCAAAAAAATATAAAAAAACCATAAAAAAATATGGGCGGGAAAAGATGTTATCTTTGGTAGCAGTCTAGTCGTGTTGCCTTCGAACAGAGCACCGTATATCACATCCGTTGGTCGAGTTATTAGTTTGACTTTAGGAGCTGTACTCGTTACTCTGAGTTTATCTCCACCGACTGGTTATGCTTCTGGTCCCCATGGAGCCTCTATTGATGCCTCCTATGTCATAGAGATGTCCCAGTTTGCATATCAAGCCCATGTTGCCTACCTTCAGTCACCACTTGCCTTATGCTCTTGTTCGAAGGAAGTTGAATCCTGAGTCGGCCATTCCTCAATTATCTTGACTTTGCATGTCGGCCATTCCCGGTACTATTACTAGTTCGTGCACATCTTGTTCGTTGAGTTCTTCCACATTATACAGTGTTGTTGAGTACCTTGTGTTGGTTGTTGGAGGATGCCTTAATTCCCTCCTTCCAGTGGATTCCATTCCATCGACATCAAATAATTTATTCTGGAATAGGATTCTAGAGTCATTTGAGTGCCTTGAGACTTACAGTCATCAGTGGTAGGTTCTCTCACCATCGACAGTTTTGGGAATACATCAATGTCCCCTAATCGGTGGATTCTTCCAAGTGTTCAACCTCAACACATCTATTAACACTTGTTAGATTGCACTCTGTACCTTGATTCCCATTTTCATTATCGATGGGTTATCTCGCATCTGTTAACAGTATACATCAATGATTGGTAATCAGATGATGGACTACTATGTTCGACCTCAACACATCCATTCACATAGTAGGACATGTACTCCTAGCGGTTTGTGTAGAAGACCTTCAAGCTTGGTGGCATTCCATATATGTTACCTCCTTGATCATGCTAGTATTCATGAGATTTCAGCTCTCATGATCATGATTCAAGTATTTCCAGTGTATATCAGATATCTTCATCCATTATGGAGATCTTGATCCATTATATATTGTACATGGTGATGACCACACATGACACTTTGTATATCATGCTTATTCATGGCCATTGTACTCTTATGTATCTGAGACAGTTACATGTATTTGTAGTCACATGCAGAGATTTATCATTGTATTGTACTGATGAGTGGCTGGATCTTCCACCTGGGTCTTCATTACTCCACTTCTGGGATGGATTTTATAATGTATTTCGGCTGTCATGTTACCCCTTTAACCTCAAACATTAGGGGTCATATTTTATAGCTGATTTTACCACACCAGATAGATCACACATTTATGGCCTTCCCTATCCCTCTGCAGACTCTTTGGACCCCATGGGCTTATATTATACTTTGATGTTCCAAGATCATCCCAAAAAATTGCCCGTTTATACATATACACGACTTTTAAAGCAATACCCGCGTGTATACGCAAATTTTGACCTCAAACCCACGTACATCGGGATGTGTGCAAAATGACAAATATTGTTGGAGTTTTCCTTCCAAATTCCTTGAGAATGCTCGGATTCGACCCTCCATTACCTCTTTGGAGTGCGATATAAGGAACCCCTTGGATACATTGAAGGAGGAGAAATTGAAGAGCAAGGAAACCATAGTCCATTGCTGCCTCAACTTTGTTTTTACTTGAGTCTACATCCCTTTGTCCCTTGGAGCACATAGTGTTCTTACCAAGCTTGCCTTTTCTTTGTGAGCTTGCTATATAGAGATGAAGGATTGAAGTGGTGGAGGCCCAGGTGGAGGACTCGAATTCTACGGTTCGCAGAAATGCCGACAGAGATGGTCACTATTGTATCTCTGATTTATTAATAGAAATATATTTTCTTGTCCAACTCATGTGCATTTTGAATATAAATATTGAATCCATGGATGTATTTAATTGCATATACAGGGTTGATTATATATGCTAGGATATCTATAACACAATTATATATATCATGTTTGCTTTGTTTGTTATTGTTGAGAGCAAATTATAATTGCAATTGCATTGGAAAAGCTCAACGGGGATCTACTTCAACCGTCCGGAATAAGGTACGATTTGATATCCCTTAGTTTTAGATTTGATTACTGTTCTTGGATATTCGGAAAGATTGATTTATGGTGTCATACTGTCTGTTGTGGTACCCCCAAGCCATCGGTAGTTTCTCTTCGTAACAAAGACCTTTGCAGCCACAAAGCAAGGAGTGAATTATGGTTGTGTATGGTGAGGATACTAAAGGCTACAAACTATTTGACACTTCCACTTGCAATACATTTGTTGAAAGAAGTGTGAAATTCGAAGAACAACCAATTCTATATTTCGAGTTTGCACCAAGGGAATGCTCCTCTCCTCAACCATTCGAAGGTGTAAGTGATGATACATGCTTTGTTTTTTCTGATATGTCTGATATAAATATGGTTGAGCATGACATTGTTGTATATTACTCACCATCAAGGCCCAAGTGGGATGAAAAAATCATTCAAGCTGCAGGGGAATTGGCAGGCAATCCCCATGAGCCTGGGAAGACTAGATCACAAATTAGTAATGCTTCCTTTGCAAGTGATAGTGCTTATGTTGAGCATTGTTATATGCTGATTAGATCTGGTCCTTAGACATATCAGCAAGCTTGTAATGACCCAATATGGCAAACAACAATGGAAGAAGAATTTCAGTCCCTCCAAGAGAACAAGACATGGGAATTGGTTCCCCTTCCTCCCAAGAGGAAGCTTGTTCAATGCAAGTGGGTCTTCCGAACCAAAATTGCTTCTGATGGTTCAGATATGAAACATAAGACAAGATTAGTTTATAAGGGCTATTCTTGGGTCCATGGTGTTGATTACACAAATACCTTTGCACCGGTCGCAAAGATGGACTCCATAAGACTAGTTCTAGTAATGACATCTGGTAAGAGTTGGCAAGTTCACCACATGGATGTTAAAAGTGCATTCTTGAATGGTGACCTACAGGAAGAGATTTATATGCAGCAACCTGAAGGTTTCCAAGAGAATCATTCATTGGTATGTAGGTTGAAGAAATCGTTTTATGGACTCAAGCAAGCCCCCACGGCTTGGTATGCAAAAATGGATGCTTTTTTGCTCTCTATTGGTTTCACTAGATGCAAATCAGACCCTAATTTGTATTTGCAGCTACATGATGGTATTTTGTAGGTTATTGTTCTTTATGTTGATGACCTTCTCATTACAGGTAGCTGTGCCACTTCAATTGGTTCAATTAAGTCAGCTTTGCATAGTGAATTTGCCATGACCGACCTAGGATTTCTAGGGCAATTTTTGGGATTGGAAATTGAGAAAAGTGAAAGGGGTAGAAAGCTTAGTCAACCACAGTATGATTCAAGTCTAATAAATAAGTTTAACATGGATGAGTGTAAGGCAACCAAGTCTCCCTTTATTTTTGGCATCAAATTGTTTGAATTTGAAAATTCTCCATTGGTAGGTATTACACTCTACAAGCAACTACTGGGCAGCTTGCTCTATCTTACACATACAAGACCAGATTTGTCTTATGATGTAAGTGGTGTAGCAAGACATATGCACCATCCACATGAGGTACATTGAAGGGTAGCAAAAATAATTCTTTAGTATGTTCAGGGTACAAAGAATTTCGGGGTGCACTACTCAGTTAGTTCCTCACTTCAACTAGCTGGATTTTCTGATTCAGATTGGGCTGGAGATCCCACGGGAAGTCAACTTCAGGTTTTTTTATTTATGCTTGCTCCAGGTCTCATTTTCTGGTTAAATAATAAATAGCACACCATTTCACTTTCATCAGAAGAGGCCAAGTACAAGGCAACAACCAATGCAGCTACACAATGTGTTTGGTTGCAAGGAATTCTTCAGGAATTTGGTGTCACAATTGATTCTCCAACCAACATTTGGCTGGAAAATCAAAGTGCCATCAAAATAAATACTGATCCAGTTCAGAGGCAAAGGAAAAATCACATTGAGATCCATATGCACTACATCTGGGGCTTAGTGTATGACAGGGTGATGTCACTGCAATATTGCCCATCCACCAAGCAAACTGCCGACATTTTCACCAAGTTTTTCACAGAGAAGACCTTCACTTACCTGAGATATTTTCTTAGGGTGAGTAAAGGATGGTGATTTGTTGCTATTTTTTTCAAGTTTCAGCTCCATGTCCATTCTTGAGGGAAGGTTTTGTCCCGTGTGGTTTTCCTTCTTTTCCTCAATTTATATGGCAAATAAAATTTCTGAATTATGTAATTGAGGTGACTTTAGCCATTGTTGCCAAGGCCTCCTTGATTTTGTGAGATATACTTAGTTTTTGGATAAGGGAGGGTGTTAGAACAATAATCCAACTCACTAATACCTTAGTTTCACTACTTAGTCAATTTTATTGCATTTTGCATTAATATACTATGTTTTTGGACTAAGGGTGCTTAGTTGGACAAATGACAAGTCAAATTGGGGAATTCACACCCAAATGAGAACTCCAGCTCAGTAAACCAACCACATGTGCACCCTCGTCATTTTTGGTGTGCTCCCATTCATTGAATGTGGACAGCTTGGTTGGCTAGGAGTGCTAGAGGTGGATTCTGTCTATTTTTGGCTTGATTTGATGCATTTAATGCAACCTTGAGACTCTAAACCACCTATATTTCTACACCCATGCATACGAAGGTGTAATAATTTCCCCACATCATCTCAGCCATGTCCAATCAGCAATTTGTGGCTGTTTGGGCTGATTTGGAGCATGATTCGTCCACCTAGGGGGGATTGATGCCAATTTGGTAATTTTGACTTGTACACTCACATTTGGCCTACAAAGCCTCATGAAACTCTTATGATGTAATATAAACCTGTTACTAAAATGTTTTTATGTTATACAATCAAAATATAACCAGTTTCTATTCACGTTGTGTGTGTAAATTGCTTCTCAATTAATGGTTTTTTGTTGGTTTTGCACCAAATTTGATTTGTGAGTTTTTATAAGGCTCCTAGATCTTACTGTGGGTCAAATTTCTTACAATTTCAAAAATATAATATTGTCATTTGAAGATACTGAGCTACAGGTGGTCGCTCCAATTGATCCTTTGGAAGGCCAAAGATATGTCAAGCAAATCAACAGTGAAGGACAGGAAGGATATTTGGATAATATTTAAAATATTTCCTCTCCAATGGATGACTATGTCAATCCAATAATTTATGGTAATCTAAGTTGGTGAAGTATTAGCTCTTGTACATCAGACTCAGGAGAAGCTCTAGAGAACTATTAGAATTGACTACATGAATTGTTAATGCAAAAATGTGCAAGAATTGTGAAATGTATGCAACAGGTAGGTACTCAGGTATGTGATCTACCTACATATGAAGGATTACCTAACTTGGATACATTTCTTACATGGTTTGAAGAAAAAGTGTTGGAACCTCAAGCTTGTTAGCATTGGATGCTGCATTGAAGGCTATGCCCCCCAAGTGGTTGGTTGCTCATAAGCAATCTATTTCAGAATGTCCTTAATGACTATGGTTGCTAAAAAATAGATTTGGGGAGAATATGTATTATAATGTCCAAAAATATACAGGATTGACAAATCCTATCGAGCACATTGAAAATTATCGTGCGACATCGAAGACGTCGCCACGACAGGAATGGATTCATAAGTTTATACATACTTTGGATATGATACTGAGGAACTGGTACACGTCGGTTGAACTGTGACGAGAGACTGTATAATGGGAAGAGCTAGCTTCTAGTTTCGCAAATACTTTTAGATTTATTGATGGCAGTCCAACCGTTGATGTTGCTCTGAAAGTTATAAGAACTAAGATTTTTTAAGACATCCCTATTCTAATCTCGATTCTCCCTCAGAGCAGTGTGACAGTTCAGGATTGGATAACATAGATGACGAACCTTATGATGACGATCCATGCAACATACATATTCCTAATTCTGAGGGTAGTCGAGCAGTGGAAGGATCGGGCTTATCAAATGACAAATTTTTGAATCCCCTCATAACAAAGAAGGTGAATATTGGTTCTCCAGAAAATCTGAAATTTTCCAATATTGGAGACTATTGGGATAATGAGACAGTAAGGAAAATATTAGACTTATTGCATGAATTCTAGGATCTATTCCCTACTAAGTTTTCAAAGATGAAGGGGATTATTGGTTATCTAGGAGAAATGAATATTCCCCTAAATCCCAATGCAAAACCTCTCAAGAAACGACCGTATAGACTTAATCTGAGATATAAAAAGAAGCTCATGATAGAGTAAGAAAAAATAATAAATGCGGGGATTATAGAACCTGTTGAGGAATCTGAATGGATTATCCCTATCATGGTTCAGGACAAGAAAATTATGAAGTCTTCATCTATGTCGACCTGCAGAAATTAAACGATGCCTGCCTGCATGATCCATTCTCGACCACATTCACGAGTGAAGTGTTGGAGAGCGTCATAGGGAAATAAGTGTACTCATTTACTGTTGGATTTTCTTACTACCATGAGATAATAATTGCAAAGGAAGATCGGTATAAGACAACCTTTGTGGCATAGCGGGGATGCTTCTAATACATGGTAATGCCTTTTGGATTCAAGAATGCCCTGCTATTTTTTCTAGAATAGTAGTAGTTGCTTTTAAATATTTCATCCATAAATTTCTTGAAGTTTATTTGTTTATCGGGATCTATGGGCTAGTGAAAAAATCATATTAAGAACCTTAGAATGATGCTTGACCGATATAGATAGTTTCATATTTCTCTTCATTTGGAGAAATGTACTTTTTGTGCTCCTTTTGGTATCTTGCTGGATCATGTGGTCTGTAGAGATGGAATATTGATGGACCCTACTAAGATTGTGATTATTGTTGACCTAACCCCACCCATGATAGTTAGACAGTTGAGAACTAATTTGGGGCATACAGGGTATTACAAAAAAATTATCTAGGGATATGCTAAGGTTACAACTCCAATGGAAAAGTAGTTGAATAAAGATGTTAAATTCCAATGGAATGAGTAGTGTCAAGAGAGTCTCGATGTTCTTAAAGATAAGATGGTCTTAGTGACTATATTAGTATTTCTAAACTGGAAAAAATAATTTCATGTACATGTTGATGCATCATCTGTCGCACTCGACATCATACTTGCACAGCTAGGTGAGGGTGCTCTTGATCACACCATTACATTTGCTAGTAGAAAGTTGTCGACGGCAGAAAAAAAAACTATACCACTACTAAGAGGGAAGGACTTGCTATGGTATATCTTCTCTAGAAGTTTTGACATTATTTGTTAGGAGGACATTTCAAGATGTATATAGACCATTCTAAATTGAAATATTTGGTCAATAAACCAGTGTTTNTAGAAAGTAGAGAAGAGCCTACTAATCTCAACGATAATATTCCTGATGGATAGTTGTTTGCGGTAAAGATGATTGATGATCACTACAGAGATATTGTACACCTCTTGACTATAGGATATGCACCAAAAGGATTCAGTACAACACATAAGCAGCAATTAACTGTAAAAGTTGTAGATTTCCAACTAATAGCTGGGAAATTGTATAAGATGGGATCAAATGAAATACTCCGTCATTGTGTCTTGGAACATGAGCGACCAATGGTGTTGAATGAAGCACGTGCTGGTGTCACAGGAGTCCACTATGCAGGAAAAACAATAGTGTGAAATATTTTATAGGCGATATTATAGTGGCCTACTATGCATGCAAATGCTAGACACTATTGTCGCAAATGTGATATTTGTTAGTGAGCTGGAAAGTTGTCGCGACAAGATGAGATATCGTTTGTACCAAAAATAACTTTGAATACATTTGATAAATGGGCTATTGATTTTGTGGGTCATAATAACCCATGAGGTAAACGAGCGGGTGCACGCCATATAATCATTGCAATAGACTACTTAACTAGATGTGTTGAAGCAACGCCAGTAAGAAATTGTACTGCTGCGACCGCTGGCAAATTTTTTTCGACCATGTCGTGACCAAATTTAGATGCCAAAAGATTTTGATTCTTGATCAAGTTACACATTTTGTGAAACAATTGCTTTGCAAATAAACTAAGGAATTTCATATTCAGCACGGGGAGACAATGCCATATCACCCACAAGAAATAATGTTGTCGAAGAATTTAATAAGACCTTGGAGAATGCATTGACGAAGATATGTAATGTTTATCGGGATGATTGGGATCATAAGATACCTACAGTATTATGGGCTTATCACACAACCTGTAAAAATTTGACAATATAGACTTAATTTAAATTGGCTTATGGACTGGAGGTCATTGTTCCATAATTTATTGTACCTAGTCTCATAATTGTTGCGATCACTGAGATGACAGATGTTGGCGGAGTAGAAGAAATATTGTCACAATTGGTACAATTGGAAGAAGATCGCTTTGTCACAGGATATCATAAGTGTATCGAGAAGGAGAGACAAAAGGCTTGGCATGACCTCCATATTAATTTAAGTAGTTTCGGGTTGGTGATTTTGTCCTCCTATATGACAGTACTTTTTAAAGCATCCTAGAAAGCTTTGAACGCACTAGTTGGGACCATCTATGATCACTCGTATTACTGATGCAGGTGCGGTCCAGTTACATAAGTTAGATGGTACACCCTTCAAAGGACTAGTAAATGGAATTCAACTAAAATCTTATCAGGATAACCATACTTTTCTCGACTAAAAAAATGTTATTGTATATACAACTTTTGTCGCAAGTTTTTAATTTTGTCACAAGTTTCAAGATATGTCGCAAGATTTGTCATAGGTGACAGTTGGCGGGAATTTAAGTTGAGGTAACGAGATATTTCGGTGGCATGATTCTTGGTCACATCTAGAATTAATGCATAATAATTACATGATGTCATGATTAACGAAGTGATGGTTCGGGTGGCGGTTGATTGGAATGATGGGAAATATTGCCCCATGTGACATAACTTGCCACCACCTTCTCCATTTATTGCATACCCACGTGAGGGAATGAATTCATGCATGTGTACAACTAATTCATCTTCGTGTGGAAGTATATTCATTCATTTGTATCCAATTGTGTAATTTCTTATCCAAGTTATCTATCTGCAACCAATTTCAAGCCGAAGTTGTTTTGATTTCTATGGAAATACTTGTAGCGAGCACCAACACAATTCAAGAATACAGATGGAGGTTCCTCTTGACATGCCCATTGTTGAAGAAGTTACAGAAGTTGTGTCATGACTTGTGTCAATCATTCCCATAAGAAAGAAGCGAACTGGTAGAGGAAATGTTCCTCAACAAAGAGTAAGAGCTACCCACGATGTTGAAGCATCAAGATCTAGGTGAGAGACCTTAGTTCCTGGATACATTCCCCTAAGGAAAAATGATGCTCCTAGCATAACTATTATCAAGAATGATAAGTATCCCCTAGTCAAGCCAGCCATCTTGAAAGGCGTCCATGTTACGGCGGACATTCTATAAATTTTAAAGAAGATGGGATTCTTAGACCATGATCTACAGAAGTTTCATGAACTCACCGTGTCACGATAAATTACTTCTATGCAAGAAACTGAAGATGGACCTATTCACCTCCTTACAATGGAGTGGGCCCGAGGACTAGAGAATTCAGGCATATTGTCGTTGATGCACATGCCCCGTTTTGGTCGCACAGGAAAAGTCAATACGTGCATGGAACAATTGATAATTTGTTTTCATGGAGGCTACCTCTAGTTGGATCAATGAATTTTCTTAGTTGTTGACCTCATAGCTTCAATCACTGTAATTCCTGTTGAAGGGGTCAACCCATCGCCACTCTTTGTCAGAAAGGAGTAGGACCCGAGCCTAGTCAACCAAATGAAAGAGAAATATGACCTAACCAGAGGTAAGAGAGGTTTCTTGATTGCCTCTATCATTGACATTGTTGTTTGGTTCGCTGCAAAAGTAATATCAAGCAAGTTGCTTAGGAAGATGGGGTTGAACCAATGTGTTGCCAGAACAATTGCTGGAGAAGAATAGTGTGTTGTGGGTGTGCAGATGAACCGGTTGACCTATATGCCGAATAAGTTGTTAGTATATGCCACCAATGCTCAGGAGAAATGTAATCAGTTTACCTATTCATGACTTTTAATTAATTTTGATATCATTTGTCGCATGGGCTAATCCATCGAACTACTAGGGGGTGCACGTGACTATGCCATTTAGAGGGGCGTGATACCAGAACCTATGGTATGAGAAGGATAATCTGCACTAAAAAAAGGACAATAACATTGGGTTATACTTACATGTTGATGCACTGAGGCATCACATTGGGAATGAAGCAAGGATTATTGCGGAGACTGTCCAACGTTTCTGCAATATCATCATATTTCCGGTCAGGACTCACCACATCTATTTGTAGGCTCACAAATACCTAACGAACCAATGGTTGGCCATTGAGTTTCATCTAACAAGTGAAGACATTGAGACAATTGTTTGGGACTGGCCCGGAGAGTGGAGACAACCTATCGCAAATGATCAACTATCTACATAAATTGACCCGCGATAGAATGGAATGTCAGGAAGTCACGTAGGAGATCAACAAGGAGAAGAAATCCCATGAATCTCTCCCTATGAAAGAAAATAAGAATCCAACATGACCCCGACGGATCAAGAACTAAGCGACAAGCGCAAAAGATCTAAAGAATCGAAGAAGAGTCGAAAGAAACAAAAGGCCAATAAAACATCGGGAGCTGATGGGCTTACCGACGATGATTAGAACCTCATTGTTGATCGAATGGAGGAGGTTTCCAATGAGACTCATAAGAAAATTGATGAGTGCAACACTGACTTGGTAGGAGGCATTACAGACTTGCTGCAGATTCTTTGTGTCACAGTAAAATAAGTTAAAGTAGTTGTCACGAGGGAACCATTCCAAACTGAGTTGCAAGAAGAAGCTGGTCCTTCTAAGGATCGACCTATCAAGGTACCCTCGAAGCCCCAGATCAAGAAGATTCAAGTGTCTCCTAAGGCACTTAATTTGGGCACACCATAGCATAATGACATGATCAAAGACATTAGACATGTAACTATTGATTTTTTTGTAATTCACATATATCTATTGCATATTATTTAGCAGGTTGCGGTAGATGAGTTGAAGGGAAGAGAGAATGTGGTCTTTGAACAATTCAAACATTCAAAGAATACTATCACATCGCTCAGAACCAAAGTGAAGGAGATGGAGGAGAAATAATAGACATGGCAGAAGGATAAGCAAAGGTTGGAGCAAGTTGTCGTGCTTGCGTTCTATTAAGGATTTACAACTAAAATGCTCCTGGAGACCCGATTTATTTGGAGGTAGTTTCTGACCTCCACCAACATATTACAAAATTAGAAGCAAATATGGCTCCTAATACACTCCCTAAGGTACTATAAATGGGACAAAAGGCAGTAATAAAAAATGTGCAAAATATTAAGGAGGCTGAGGCACTTTATGCCAAATAATATGCACAAGTTTCTCAATCGTGGGAAGCCTTAATGGATGACGCAGAGTTATAGAAAGTTACTAAGAAGCTTCATACTGCATAAACGAATCTAAGAAATGAATTGAAGAAATTGTCATTGATCAAGAAGATGAGCAAGGTTGCTGACTTCAAAACATTACAACAACAGGTTGGAAAACTATGGTCACAACATAAAAGACGAACAAACCATGTCGTAGAGCTCCAATCCGAAGCAAAGCAGTTTACAAGAACCATCCACTCGGTCCATGAGAAAGTGCGATAGGCTCTAGGAGTGATAGGAATAACAACTTTAGAACATAAAAATTCTGAACATGCTGAACAAATGCAAAAAGTGAAAGAATATGTGCAGAGAGAAGCAGAAGAGGCGATGAAGATCTGTCAGGAGTTTCAGAGTAAACTCGACGTGACAAAGATCTTTGGCTAAAGTGGATCAGGGTGAGCCATAATTGAGTGTTGGGGGCTTGTTGGTCCTTAGAAAGAGCATACTAGTTTTTGTTAGAATTGTGAAGGATCTGGTCGCAAGGCGAGCAAGGCTACAACAGGAAAAGGAGAAGAATAAGTAAAATCCAGGAATTCGACATGTTTTAAGGAAACAACAAATGTAACGGTGAGTTAAGTTAGATTAAATATTATATTTTGGGAATGTGCATGATTGTAGCCTAGGTTGTTAGAGCCTTTATTAAAGCAACGAGATTTATTGGGGTAGTTAGAACAACCAGTAGACTGTGAGTTGAGAACTAGTCGATGGTTGGAACAAGAATTGTAAGATGTATATAGGGTCGATCCATGCTGATTGTGGATGACTAAAAAACCTGTGATGGACTTTTGATGACTGTTATTTCGACAAACAGTTCGACAGAAAGGAGAAAGAGAGCACGAGAGCATGAGAAAGACAGAGAAGACTCCTTCATTGTAAAGAAGATTATGAGATAAGTATACAACCTATGTGCGTAGACCAAAAGCGTTCGAAATACTAATCATGCCAAATGAAGAGCGATTTTATGGTTCTTCCTGTAGGGGTTTCCACGTTAAATATATGTGCCTTTGATGTATGTATGTCTTGTGTTTGAATCTTTATGAGTTTTTCGCACTTATATTGTGGAATGCCGACAATAACTATGGTTTAGATGTTTATGATTTATATATCCTGCATGTGTCAATGGTTCTATATAATTTTATATGATGTGAAGGTGTCGAAGTATTGACCTTCTTTCTTATTGTGTTGATGATTATCCCTTCCTATGTTTCAGTCGAAAGGATTGTTAATGTTGACATGAAGAAATACCCTTCCATAATTGCAAAAACTTGGTTCTGGAAGTCCCCATATATATCTCGGGTGAGACCTCACTTGCATCACAGGTGTTGTCGATGAAGTAGCACTTTGTCAGGCCGATATCTTAGGCTTTGTTGGACGGACAAGGAATCTGAACCTAGGTCAGTGGAATCGACACCAACAATTAGTGGATCTATTGTAATTAAATAACCACTTAATTGTTACTTAGAAAATTGTTTAAACTCTATAAAACCACTCATCCATTGGAAGAAATATGCTCAAAGTGGAGAATTGATGCTCCCAGACAAGGGAAGAGCACTAGCAGCTTTGGTGCTCCAACACAAAAATGGAGAATTAGTGTTCTTAGAAAAAAATTAGCATCAATACTCAAGTAACACCAAGAATAACACCATGTAGGTTGAATAAACTAATGAACTTCCACATAAAGGGAGGAGAAAACCTTTTTGGACATACACCCATGTTACAAAAAAGTGTGCCCATTTCTTGGTCGAGCTTTCCCTTCATGTTCTATCCATATTTCTTGATGTAAAACCTTAAAACAAATACCGAATTAATTTGTAAATAAAATGAAACCCCTCAAATGAATTTTTAAAATAAAAACAAAAAACAACAACAAGAAAACCTAACTAATAAATAAAGAATAATATTAAGAAATAAAAAATAACTTGGAAAAAACAATTATGGGGATATGCAGCCATGTTGCACAAAAATATATATGTTGATTGGTTCAACTTGCCCCTCATTTTCTAGCCATTTATGTTTATGCAAAACCATAAAAAAATCCACCATTAACCTACAAATTAGAGACAAAACCCTCAAACGTGAATTTGTTTTTTACAGCAAAACTAACTAAAACAATAGGAACAATAGTGATAAATGGAATAAAATAGAAATGAAATCAATAAGAAACAAAATAATGAGGGAAAGAAGTGGTTACTTGTATGCAATACTCTTTATCTTTACTTGCATTCATGGCTATTTGTATTGCATTCTCATGCATAGACACTTCATCTTCCTCTTCTCTCATGTGAGATGAACAAATGAAACAAACCCTCATGTTTACTTTTAATGAGGCTTTTTTATGTTTTTCCCAGCTCTTCTAATATATTTTTTTTAAATGTGAATTACTGTTTGGTGTTATGGCATATTATGAGCATCGGTGCTCTAAAACCTCAAAAAGAGCATCGGTGCGTTAAGACCTCAAAAAGGAGCATCGATGCACATATATTTAAAACATGAGCATCGGTATGCATATATCTAAAAAAGCAGCATCAGTGCACCAAAAACTAAAAAACGAGCACCAATGTTCCCATACCAAAAGATGACCACCAATGCACCAATACCAAAAGATAAGCCCCGATGTATTTTGGGATATTGAAGCACCAATGCATACTGGCCAAAGTGGAGCACCGTTGTATTTTTAACATGTTATTATTTCTTCATTATGTCTGTAGCCATGGAGCATGGGTGTGTTTGATACTAAATCACATATGTGCACGATAATGGTTTAGGTGCACTATAAAAAAAGAATCCACAAAAACCTCTAGTTTCCCTCCTCCGTTAACAAACTCCACTATAAATGGAAAAGGGAGATTTTTTTGGAGAGGTTCCGCAAAAAAATCCACTAGAAGTTGCTTTCTTTATAGTTCCCTCTCGCTCTATCGAGCCTCATACTAATATAAAAAGTTATATGAGTCGAACTATTGTTGTTGTTGCTTCTCTTTTCATCATTGTTGTCTCAAATTCACGTACAATGTACATCACACACACACACACACACACACACACACATATTTCCAAGGAAGAACCTCACAGAAAACCCTTCGAGTACTTCGTCGTGATTTGTGAATGGTAAATGTGGTAAATCATCAACTCTTATTATATATCCTAACCCCAAGGGGATCAAGAGAGACAAACCCTTGTCCTCCCCGTCTTTGGGGGAAGAGATCTTACTTCGTTCTCATGAAAGCTTGAGCTAACCCTTTGGGCTAAATATATATACATGTAAAAAAATTATGTAATACACATCACAAGAAAGCCTCCTAAAACCTTCCCTCATTTCAAGGACGATACCTAGAGTAAAATCATTCGATTGTAGTTTTTGTAAGCCTAAGCTAGTGGGGACATCAAGTGAGGCCCACAATATTCACAGAGGCATCCAACCTAAGGACTTGACCACGTGACCCCATGCTTGCAATTTACAACACTTGAGCTAACCCACCAATATATATATATATATATATAGAGAGAGAGAGAGAGAGAGAGAGCATAAACAATAAAATAGTTAGATTAAATGATCATGTTTGTTTATTGAAAAGTGATTTTTTAAAACAATTTTGGCTAACACAACTATTGTGCCTTAAAAAAACAAATACCATCACCACTGGTGTTTTTTTTTTCATACAATGCACCATCGATTGTGCATGATGCATCATAATAACGAGCATTTTGATCATTGGTGCATTGTATATTGGTCGTGTACTTAATATATGTGGATACATCATCTAGTATGCACTTGTATATACAGAAGCGCACTAGTTGTTTAGGTCGACACAACATATACCATCACCACTATGTTGATAATAAACATATGCACTAGCAACGACGCTTACACATTAAGCAACACAATCAAAAATTGAGTCGTATCTATTAACAAAGTTTATCGATGCACATTACATAAATCGTGCACTATGTACAAAGTGTCGGCACACTTCAAGTAGCATTAGTTATGTTGGGATTTTTATTTAATTATGTTTTTTTCTTGGTGCACTTTTTTTTCACACCAGAAAAAATAAAACTTTATTTAAATAAAAGTTGTGTCTTAAAGACACCTGTTTACATATTTTCTTTCAGTTACAGAGATCCATACTTCCGTAAAAAACCCTTGCTGCCTTACAGATAGAGAAGGAATCTTTCAGATTTTCTAGCTTCAAAGAAGACAAAAGACTTGGCTTCTAAAAAGTCTAAAAACTTAGAAAAGACATTCATAGCTTCAAGTTGGGTAATAACCCAACTATAAAAATTATAACATTGATACTTAAAACAAGAGACTTAAAAATGCTAAGTGCCTTAAAGAGTTATTCAAATCATAACAGCCCATGATCGGACCTGGAACCATCCAAAAACTGCTCCCAAGCAATGATTCCCATTTCACAGCCTCAAGCCTATTTGGATAGGCCATCCACCTCTGATTTCAGCTCTCTATAGATGTGATTGAAGGAAAGCTGGTGAAAACGGGTGAGGAGATCCTTCGTTTGTCTTGCCCAATGGTGGAGCGCCATTTTGTGAAAGGAATGTTTCCTTGAAGCCCAGTCTAGAATGAATCCGAAGTCTCCATAGATAGTGATGGATAGGCAGTTGATTTTGATAACAAAGTACAGTAAGCCTCAAAGAGCCAACAGCTCAGCCCGGGAATCGGAGCCTCTTCCAGCCCCCATATTCAATCGGTAAGACATAATAGATGAAAGTTTTAGAACCATACCAACCCCACAGATGTCATTCTACTCTGCACCATCAAAGAACGCAATAGCTCCCTGCTGCTCAACCAAAGGAGGAAGGATAACCCTCATAGTCATTTTCCTTTTAAAGGAACCATACAAGTGGAGCCAACTGAGGGCTTTCAGGCATGTTCTGGAGAAATCAGCTGCCTGGTTCTAAAATAGACAAAGATTGTGAGCTCCCCATAAACCCAGAATGTTGCAAGAATAACATCCATCTACGATCCAGGGTCATTTAGAGAGTTGTGAATGTTCTCCTCCATGGAAGGTTTGTTCCAGGCCACTTTAAAGCCTAACTGAGATCTGATGACCTCCCACACTTTCTGGAAAAATAGGCAAGTGCCAAAAATATGTTGGACAGTTTCTGAATATGAGTGACAAAGTCAGCACCAACTTGGGTGAAACTCCACTTTTGAATCTCATCCCAGGTCAATATTTTGTTATTGAAACAAAGCCACCCGAAGCATTTGAATTTTAGAGGCTTCTGTCAGTCCAAACCAAAGAAGAGTGACCCTGTACTGTCGTCGGTCGATAGCTGCTAATCATATGATTGTACATCTGTTTTGCAGACACCATACTTGATTCTTTGTTTATGTCCCAAACTAGCAAGTCTCGATCCTACCTAACAACAATACATGTCGCGATAATATTTTTTATGAATAAACCCCACTCGGTAGCCCATTCTCCACACAAATCCAGGCATGTGGGGCTTAACCAGCAAGGAGTAAGGCCCTCATGGCGAAGGGAATTCTGGTTAAGATTGATAATATTTCTACCATGGAGATACCTGATCAGACCACCAGAAAGACTAAATTTATTATCCAATCCAATAAAAGGATCAATGCCTAGGAAAACATTGGAGACGTTACCAACCAGCCAATTCAGATTAGGCTTGATGAAATGTAGGGTACCTAATAAACTTCCCCAGATCAACGACCCACTTCCCTGCTGCAAATCGCCAGATCTTAACCAAGTGAGGATCAAGATATTCTTCAAATATTTTCTTCTAATGATTCTACCCCACAGACCATCATCAAAGAGGACCCTCCAAAGGTTTTTTGAGCATAAAGATATGTTGAAAAGGCTAAGGTGATTGATGCCCCAGCCCCGATTTCAGTCTAGAGAGAGTCTCCCAACTAGCCAGATGAAATTTAGTTTCCAAAGACTTGCCCCTCCATAAGAATTTAAAGATGATCCTTCTGAGAACCATGAGCACCCCCTCCGGAAACTTTAGGAGCGAGAACCTGTAAAATGGAAGGCTTTGTAGAATCAACGTGATCAGGTTTAAATGGCTTCCCAAGGAAAGCCAATGAGATGTCCATCCTTCCATCTTCCTAGTAAACGAATTAACAATCCACTACCATTCGCTCCTCATGTAGTTGTTCGACTTGAGTTTGTAACCAAGATACTTGATTCCCTCAGCCATATGAACCTTCGTAAAAGAAAAAATAGTCTCAATCCAATCCAAGAGAGGCTGATCACAGTCGTTAAAGCACAAAGAGGACTTTTGGGTGCTCACAAACAGACCTGAAGCACTACAAAACAGATTAATCAAATCTTTAATGTATCTCCATTCGGCTGCTAGGCCCTGCCTGAAGATGATCACGTCGTCTATGAAAATAATGTGAGTTAGCTTGAACCCATTGGAGAATTTTACACCTTTTATGGCACCATCCTCCTTATCTTTTTCGAAAATTCTGCTCAGGCCTTCCATCATCAAGATGAACATATACGGGGATAAGGGACATCCATGTCTTATCCCACAACTGCTCTTGAAGAAGGGAGAATGCGAGCCGTAGACGAGAACAACAAAACTTGCAGAAGTGATGCAAGAGAAAATCCACCAAACGATGTCGAAGGAAAGCCCCACCTGGAACAAAATGAGATGCAAATAGTCCCAGCCAATCTGGTTGAAAGCTCTTTCCAGATCAATTTTCAGAAAAAGTGCATTTAGTTTCTTCATCTTGATGGAGTGAAGGCTTTCTTGGACAGTTCCTACAGCATCCAAAATTTGTCTGCCCAATAGGAAGCTGAACTGCTTGGCCAAGATCACTTTCCTAAGCACCAGCTTCATCCTATCTGCAATCACTTTCGTTATCAGTTTATATAGCGCATTACAAAGAGATATGGGATGATAATCACTGAAGCCAGAAGGCTTGTCAATATTCGAGACAAGCGTAATGTAGGTCCTATTCCATGAATCCAAAATGTGACCAGAGCGACGGGAGTCCTCTACGCCCTCAGTAAGACTGCCTCCCAACAGCTCGAAAAAATGGATGCAAAAATCCACAGACCACCCATCGGGCCCATGGCTCCTTTCTTACTTCAATCTCTTAAGCGTGGACAAGAGCACCCTTTCAAAGACAGTGCAGCCAATAGAAACACAATCATCCTGATCAAAGAGACAGGGAAAGTGCTTGATTACCTCCAGCTGGGTCTCAATCCTAGAGTCCTTCATCGCTTCATATGACTTCTGGAAGAACCCACTCGCTAGGCACTTTAAAAGACCTATCATCAGAAACAAGTTTTCCCTCCTGATCAAGAGCTTCCCAGATAGTATTAGTCCTCTGCCCGAAGTTAGCATAGTTATGAAAATACTTAGTATTTTAATCCCTCACCAATAACCAAATAGCCCGGCTCTTTAATCGAATCATCTCTTCCTTGTGGAGTAAAATCCTAGAGCGAGCCTCATCTACCTCCAATAACTTGTGCTTTCTGGCGAGAGAGAAGAAACCCTCGTACACAACCCTGGATAAGGCCTGAATATTCGCCTCAATGCCTTCCAGTTCTCTCACAAGATATTTTTTCTTAATCCTCTCCCATTTTATTACCTCACCCCGTAGATGATCCAAGATCCAAAGAAGTTTTTTCATCGGGCCCAAATGAAGAGGAGCACAGACTTCTAAGTTGCGCCAGTGATTCTGGACGAGAGAGTTAAACTCTTCATCCTTTAACCAATACGTGTTGAATTTAAAGGGAAAATAATGAAAATCTTTGTCAAAGTCTACCTGAAGGAGAAATGCCCGATGGTTCAAGAAACTCGTTGCCAGAGACCATGATCTAAACTTTCCCAACTCCTCGCACAAGCCTTCCGCCATGAAAAACCTATCAAGTCTCTTTGTAATTCCCCCATCCATGCATCTTCCATTAGACCAGGTACGGGAAAGCACCATAGGGATGACATCACAGAGCTGGGCTTCATCGAATAGTGAGACAAAGAAATTTTCCAGTTCATCCTCTACCCACCCCGCTCCCCAAACTTCGCTAGGGGTTAAGGTGAAGTTAAGATCCCCCGCTAGAATGAGATTTGGAGCATTTAGCCACCTAGAACTGTGAAGAAAGTCCCAGAACTGCCTGCGGTCATGACAAGGTCCATATATATTCAGAACATTGATCTCTTGGCTAAAACCTTTGCAACTGCCTAAAAGTAGAATTTCGGCACAAGTATACGAAGGTTTAAAAACAACAACTGTCAGATTCCATGCCACCAAAGTGCCCCCTCGACCTTCCATCAGAGTCCCAAGCCGATACCCTCCATCCCAGCTTAATTCTTAAGAAGAAATCACAAGCCATACTAGCCTCTATCATAGTTTCCTAAAGAAGTAAAACATCCACATGATGGCTCTCAATTAAGCGTTTCAGTGCAGCTCTTTTGGGTCCTCTACATAACCCCCTTACATTCAAGGAGACAAAAATCATTTCACACCACTTATAGGGGCCAAGCCTCTAAGAGCCCCAACAATATTAGAGAGATCAGAAACAGCGGCCAGAGGTAGCCCTATCTCAGACAGAGGAATAACATTTGGGTTCACCCTTGACCCTGCTCTGATGTTGTCTTTAATCTTTTTACAATTATCCTTCCCCTTCTTCGGCCCTCTACCCTTGTGCACCAAAACATTAGTTGTTATGATGGACAAAATATGTAGTACAACAAGACTCGTCCCTCCATCTACCATATAGGTGACTAGAGGCTCACTCAGAACCACAGCCAACGATGAACCCCCCCGCAAGCTCTCCTGGCACCGAACCAAAGCGAGATCCCCAATAGGAGACGAGGAGATGTTAAAATCCCAGTCGTCCTCTAGAGATCTTCGTAGAGGAGGAAAATCACTTTCAAGGAATGGAGAGGACTATGAGAAATCCCCCATAGGAAATCTAGAGTGTTTGGACCCATCTGGAGAAATACATCGCCCCAAGGAGGATCCTGATGCACCGATTATCCCACCAGTCCAATCGGAGTGAGATTTTAAAACACCACTGGAAGGAGAAAGGACCCCAGTTTTAGCCCCACTTGGGATCTCAAGCTCAATGTCCAACACGGACAAAGATTCCAAAATATCCACTGTTGAGATAAAATTGAGCAAGAGAGAAATAGACTCAGCAAACTTACCCACGAAAGACTTTGCCGAGTCTTTGTCAAGGGGGAGAGGGAAATTGATATCTCTTTCCATCCCAAGAGCTCCCCCTTCAACCATCGAACCACTCTGAGTCTTTGGGGAAAAACCTGGGCAACTGGCCTTCGAATGGCCGACAGCATGACAGATGTGGGAGCAGAGTGGAAACCACTAGTATTATAGAAGCTGAAGGAATGAATCCTCATCCCAGAAGACCTCTAACTCCGCAGATAGACCCTCTTCAACTGACATCTCCACCAAAAATCTCGGCGAGATCAGCTCAAAACCCAAGAGTTGTTCATCCTCCATCAAAATGAACTGGCCAAGAGCATTATTTATCCCCATGAAACCTTTGAGATTCCAACAGTGGACTGGAAAGTTAGGAAAAATGACCCATAGATGGCGCTTACACAGTTTAGTCTGTAACGGGTCAAAACCCACCCACCATCTATCGAGCACTAAAGAGCCATTGCCAATAACACAGAAATGGCTTTCGATTATCTTCCTGTCCTCCTCCGACAGAAACTGGAAAATGATCCATTTATTTTCCAGCAAAATAACCTACAGGATAGACTTTATGATGGGCTTCCACACTAAATGGATCCAATCCAGAATCTCAGATCTGTAGAGCTTAATGAACTCGAAGCGACCTACCAACGCTCTCTTAGAAAGGGCTTCCATAGAGTCCATAGTCACGTCCCTACCGAGCATACACACAGCGCGTGACCCCTTAACCTTTTCAAAACTTAACCGATTCTACTGGCGAGGTCTCAAAACTCGAGGCCCCTTAGAGACCGGAAAGGATCCGGCCTTATTCTTTTCCAACAGAGGATCCACAGGGCCAAGATCATGCCTCTACCTGACACCCCCTTGTAGGTACAGAGGGCACATAGGAGACCTTCTCTCAGGGGTTTGTGCGAACCCCCCCACCCATATCAACCGAAATCAGCACCGAGAAGGCCCACAACCCCACAAAAGTCTGGACATAGTAGAAAAAACCTCACTGGCATGCACCCCAAAGGAGAATAGGCAATCAACAACCCAGCAAGGAGTCTAGACAACATTTAAAAGAACCACACTGATCAGGCAACCAACGACTCAATAAGCAATCTTGACACAGTAAACAGACCACACCGGCAACCAGCAACTACCCGACAAGAGCATACCATTGGCTTTACTAACAACTAGTCTACCCACAAACAACCAACAGAGAAAGAAAATCACCACCCATGCCCAAAACCCAAAAAGGAACCCGAACAAAACCAGCTTCATCACCCTTCAAGAGATAGACCCCACCAGACCCAAGAGAAGTCAACAGAGCCCTAGACTACATCCATAGTCATGGTCACCACCATGCTGCAACCTTCCATCAACGAGAGCGACCGATATTCAAGTCCCACCGAGACTTGCAAATAGTTGCATTGTCTACTACGTCCACAGTCATGGCCGCTGCCATGCTACAACCTTCATTCTAAGTCCTTCAGAAGCCACACTGTTCTTGATCATGCTGGAGATTCGAAATGTATCTGGTGCACTTAGTTTATACAGGGGCAATGCAAACAATGTATCTATATATTCTAATGCATATTGACATATATGTTCCACATTTAAAACCATGATTGGTACATGTAGGATCACATTATGCACTGTAAATAGTGCATATACATCAAACAACACAATGTTTTACGACTTGTGTGCAACATATTTTTACATTTTACTAATGTATTTATAATAATCGAAATATTTGTCAATAGTGCTTTCATATATAAGCGTAATTGTATCGATATTCAATCCAATAGATCGATGCACTTTTAAAACATGAGAGCATCGTAGATGGTGCAGCTACAAATGCATTGGTCATGGTGTGCCTAGTAAATGCACATTGTGTATTGTGTTAAGGTGCAAATTAAACAACTTAAACACGTCGCGAAATTTAAAATAAAAAAGGCAAATTTCAAATTTTAATCCTCCAAAAATTTAAATAAGTAATAATTACTTTACATGTTGTCTTACCTACTGAAGAGGCATGGTTTCCATCTAGACAAACAAACAAGTTATGGGACCATTTATGAAAATTTGAAATGCACCGGTGAATGCAAGGGAGTTAGGGATGTGATAACTCAACAACATCGATGACGAGACAACTATACAAGTAAGTTATGCATTAGTACTTCTTTGGTCCAAGGCATTGAAAATGATTTGCAGATTAAATTACTTTTCAGGTAAAAAATATTTATGTAGCCCTACTCCATTGCGCTTAATGGTATGTTGCATTGGTGCATTTGTATTAATACAACACAATCACATATGTGCACCATAATGGTTTATGTGCATTATAATAAAAAAATCCGCTGAAACCTTTAGCCACTCTCCTCTATTAACAACCTCCACTATAATTTTTTGGAGAGGTTCTGCAAAAACCACCACTAGAAGGTGTTTTCCTTGTAATGCCCTCTCCCTCTCTTCCACCTCCTACTACTATAAAAGGTAATAAGAGTCAACATGTTGTTGTTGTTGCTTTTCTTGACATTGTTGTTGTCTCTAATTCACATACAATTTCACACACACATTTCCAAGGAACAACCTCACAAAAACCCTTTGAGTACTTCCCCATGATTCATGGATAGTAAATGGGGTAAACCAGCTTAGATCCAAATCCTAGGCTCTATCAAGTGCTGAGAGGGATCAAATCTCTCGAGGTGCAAACCTCTTCTTAGGTATTGCACTCAAGGAGCTATCAACTTCAGTGTGTCCTATATATAGCATTGATTTGATTCAAACCAAAAGACACATCTTTTTATTTAAGGTCGACATATAATACTTTTATTATTAATATCTAATATTATTTATGGTTGACATATAATAATTTTTATTATTTTTTATTTTGTTAGGAACGAACAGTACAACATCTCCCCCATACATGGTTTTAAACAATGTCCAAGGCCCTCCTAAAACAATGGGTTATTTAGGAGGCCTTGCACATGGTCTTAAAACCATTTGCAAGGCCCTCCTAATCCATCTACAATAAAAACATGGGTTGTTTAGGAGGCCTTGCACATGGTTTTAAAACCATTTGCAAGGCCCTCATAAACCATGTACAATAAAACCATGGGTTGTTTGGGAGGCCTTGCACATGGTTTTAAAACCATGTGTAAGGCCAACATTTTGTTGCGGATCATTCAAATTTTCTATTTTTTATTATTTTGTTAGGTAGGAACATTACAACATCTCCCCCATATTGTCTTTTTTTTCTAACCCACATTCTTTTTTGCGGATAATTAAATTTTTAATTTTTTATTGTTTTGTTAGGTAGGAACATTACAACATCTCCCCCATATTAGGTTGTTTTTATGGCCGACATTTATTTTGGCGTAAAATTAAAATTTTTATTTTTTATTATTTTGTTAGTAATAAACGTTACAAAATAATATCGACAAACATTACAAGATATCCCTCATACTAGGTTGTAGAGCACCTCTTGGCGCAATCTTCAACTCTGATTATAGTTCCTAACCCCAAGAAGATAAAGAGAGACAAACCCATGACCTACCCAATTTTTGGGGAAGATATCTTACTTCTGGCTCATGACGGCTTGAGCTAACCCTTATATATATATATATATACTTCTGGCTCATGACGGCTTGAGCTAACCCTTATATATATATATA
>LPNX010954387.1:821660-879479 GCA_001517045.1 Pseudotsuga menziesii
CCTGGTGGGTACATCAAATGAGGCCCATAATATTCATAGAGGCATGCACCCTAAGGAATTGAACTCATGATCTCCCACTAGCAATTCACAACACTCGATCTAACTAACAAGTTATGGGACCATGGTTTCCATGTAGACAAACAAACAAGTTATGGGACCATTTACTAAAATTTGAAATACACTGGTGAATGGAAGGGAGGTAGGGGTGTGACAACACAATAGCATCGACGATGAGACAATCATACAAGTAAGTTATGCATTAGTGCTTCTTTGGTCAAGGCATTAAAAATGATTTGCAAATTAAATTACTTTTCGAGTAAACGATATTTATTTATCCCTACTCCATTACACTTAACGACATGTCGCATCAGTGCATTTGTATAAATACAACACACTTTAGAAAAAATTTAAAAATATCTAGGACAATGTGCAATTGTGACATGCCAACACACGACGATGTGTTTGGAATCTTTGAAAATTAAAAACTATATTTTATTTCAACAACTGAGGTTGACGATGTGCCTTCTGTACATTTTCACATTTGCAATTCTAAATGCCCTAGGTACATTTATAATTTTATTTAAAAATACATATATCATATAATTAAATATTATAGACTGCTTTGGTGCTTTATCAATTTAGATGCACCGGTGCACTCTCCTATCTCTAGCACACCAGTTTAGTTGTGTGAACATTCCAATTTCGTGCACTACTTATAATGAAACACCTATGCATGTAAATCCATTCATTGTATCACTAATTTAATAAAATAAATAAATATCAAAACCTATTTGTTAATGAGTATTTGACAAGAGTCGATTCATTTTATGTTGTAATATCATGGCACATTATGTCATGTTAGAGGCATTAATGAGTGATTTTGTAAAATAAAAAAAATGTATTCTTTCCTGTAGCGACATTTGTTTTTTAATGTTTGATGCATGTGATATTTTGATGCATCGGTGCAACTTATATGTGTTAGTGGATAAATCTACTCAAGCGGACTGAAGTAAGATCTTCCTAGTCCAAGTGGATCTAGAACAAATCAAGTACATAATACAATCTACTTTCCTAGATCAATAGAGATGCAAGTTAACAGATAGATCACTTACCTGAGGTCTATAAATCATTTTCCTCTTTGTTGATCCAAGCTCCAGAGCTTTCAAATCTCAAGCTGCAAGACCGTGTAGAGCAAATGGAAACAAGCAAATAGTACAAGCATATCTACATATGAATTGATCTAAGCTAACAATTAAGGAAGAAAGCTCTAAACATTATAAGCACAATAACATTTAAGGAAAGAGTTTTGTATTATTGTAATAAAGGGAATACATAGAGAAAGAATGTTACAACCTAGGCCTTGACGTTGCAACCTTCCATCCAACAATCCAAGCCAAATCCTCCAAAGAAAGATAGTTTTCCTCCCAAAGGATGAGTAGGGATCACCTAAGAAATTCCACTAGCATAAGAGTACTATAGTCCTTCATCCCTTCACAATGGAGAGAGGGTTCATATTTATAAGGCTAAATGGATAGAGTAGGTTGAATATTAAGAAGATAGGTCTAAGGGATCCTCCCATTAGGTTAGGGAACTGAATGCCACCTCACCTAGAAGCTAGGGATGACCCTCCACCTCATCTAACTTTGAGAAGGGCCTCGAAGCTTCGAATTTTCCACTCTAAACTTCCCTAGTGCACCTTACATGAGGAGACAGAGCGCCAGAGTAGGGTTGGCGCACCTTGCAAGAAGGCTAATTGTGTCGATGGCACACCGTGTCAAGGCTCAAAGTGTGCAAGCTAGGGCCTGGCGCACCTTAACTGAAGGGAAGGAGCACCAACCTACTTAGAGGAGGAAAAAGGATAGGAACAACCTCATACTCAATGCACTTAAGCTAATGGAACATTAGGGATTTAGGCACAAATTTGAGACATGGCTCATGATGATGAGATTTTGGTGTAACAGAATGCCCCCCAAAGCATGAAGCTAGAGGAATGCGATAGGTGATATGCTTTGCGAAGTGAAGAAATCGAAGGCAAGGATGTTGGTTGGAAGATGTTACATTAACACTGACTGACATGACTCGTAACATGGTTTTCGACCAATACATTACAGATCCATGGTAGTAGAGACCGACTGAACACAATCATGGCTACTAGACACAAACGTAGATCCATGATGAGATGATAACATAGCCACGACCAATACAAAGTGGATCCATGTAATATGGCTCAAGCAAACTCCATCCCAGGGCAAGATATCAGTAAACACGGGGTCTTCAAGCTGAACCTGCCATGTGATTACAATGTCTTGATGTCAAACATGGTAGAAACCACTTGATTACTAGTCGTTAATGTATATTGCTAACAAGTGCGAGGGAAATCACCATTGATGTCAATGACTCCCAAGGTATCTCAGTACATCCTCCCAAGTGTGAATAAAGGACTTGAAGTCAAACACTCGGTAGAATCTTCCAATCAGAGGTCATTGATGAAAACCTACTATTGAAAGTGAGGAAACCTGTCATTGAGACATGCAGGCTTCAAAGTACTTGACTTGGTTTCTAAGTCTAATTCTTGGATGATGTGTTGAAGTCGATAGGAATAGACTCGTCGAAGGAGGGCCATGATGAATCCCCCATTATCGACACGAAACACGATCACAAATGTTTTTAGAGCAAACCGAACAGCAGAGTGATATACGAGACCGACTCAAAGATGACCAACATGATAGAAGGTAAACTAACCATAGATAGTGAATGGGTGACCAAATTTCTCTTGAACATGGGAATGGCATGACTTGGCAGTATTGACTTGACAAGAATGATACCAATCCCTTAATGCAACTAATGGTGGGAGAATTCTTGGACAACTCAAACGAGTAAGAAGACTCATGGAATCAGTAGGACTTGAAGACAAACAGATTACCCAAGTACTAAATGCATATGCAAATGAGTGCCATGTTCAAGAGTAACTATGTACTGTTGTTACTACAATGAAATACAAACTCTTCCCTTATCCCCATCATGATTGACGAGTACCTCTTTTCATTTTAACGACTTCAAAGAGGGTAACAAACACTCGTTGTAGCTCATCAAGGGATGAGTCCATTCTCATATGTTTTATGAACCTGAGAAATGAGGGGTTCATTCCCAGAAAGGGTCCTTCATCGTTTGATTTTGTGAGTCCGACGAAAGCAAACTCATTCGTCGTTTCATGTTTAGAGGTTCTGAAATGACCAAGAAGGCTCCAGGGTGGAATTTTCCATAAATTTAGTCCCCGAAAAAGTATAAAAGGATGCTCAGGAGAACTCTTCTAGTTGCGATAAACTAAAGCATACCCTTTTTTGTAAATGAGTCTAATCAATCTGAAAAAGGGGTAAACTACCATCGAATAGACGATCATTCAAATACTTTTACAAGCATTAAAGCATCAAGTTCGCTTGGCAATCTTTTCGTGTTTAACGATCCTAAAAAGAGATTAAAGGTAACTCCATAATGGGTTCTCTTTTTCATAATGCAATTTTAACGAGTTTGAAAAAAGCAGTAAAAGTATACTTGATACCTATTCACTATGTTTTTAACGAGCACGTCGAAGGTATAAAAGGCACTCAGAAACCTTTTTCATGTTTGAATCCAGAGCACGAAAAAAACAATAAAGTAAGCTCAAACCACTTTTCATGTTTTAACCATAGCACGAAAAATGAAAAGTAAGCTCAACACCATCTTACTATTTTTAACAAGATCGAATATCAATTGAAAGAATGCTCAGATTATCTGCTTCATTTTTTAACGAGCTTTATACAAATTAGGAACTATTCTCAAAATGTAGTTTCATGGTTTAGCGAGCTCGAAACTAAAATAAAGTATGCTCAAAATGAGTCCCATTGATGGGTGTTTTCCCAATGTGATATCCAGTGGTTGGTACTTGCCCCAGTATAACTATCAAGTAGATTAACTCCAACATAAAGAGGTTGGATACATGCCCCCCAAGCTTCATTTCGTCTGCTTACTCTTTTCTAACTAAATTTTGGGTTATTTCTAGAAAACGGTTCATCAGAAATAGAGGAAGAAAGAGGATCACGTGCTACAAGCAGATGAAATGAAGGTTCAAAATATTGAGTCTTGACACAATGGAAGAATTCATTTCGTTTTTTAACGATCTTGACATGAAAAGGAAATTCTGCTCAAGGTGACCTATTTCATTTTAACACAAGCTTGAAACAAAAAATAAATATACTTGTGGGGACCTGTTTCATTTTTACACAAGCTTGAAAACAAAAATAACTATGCTTAAGGTCGGTTTTATCTTTTAATGAGCTTGAAACCAGAAATAAACATTGCTCGGAGACATCTGTTTCATTTTTTAACGAGCTTAACACATAATAGGAACTATGCTTGTAACCATCTGTTTCATTTTTTAACGAGCTTGACACAGAATAGGAACTATACTCACGGGCATCCGTTTCATTTTTTCACGAGCTTGACACAGAATCAAAACTATGCTCACAGACAGTTTGTAGCCAACATGATGTCTAGAGGTTGGTGGGTTGCCCCCTTACATAAAAATCTAGTGACTTAACTCCAGTATGATGTCCAGATACTGGAGACATGACCCCAAATATTCCTCCTGATGGGAATAAACTATTGGTTTTCGAACGACTCAACTTCGTCATGATGTTCATAAGCAAGAGACATGGCAGGTGAAGGGGAAGGAACCACAAGAACATGCAAGACATTAAGGGAAGTCTAATGACTAGGAGTCATACAATGACCAGGTTTAACAAAGGAAATTTGATACAACATTGCAACTTTCCATTCAACAATCCAAGCCAAAGCCTCCAAAGAATGATAGTTTGCCTCCCAAAGGATGAGTAGGGATCACCTAAGAAATTCCACCAGCATAAGAGTACTATAGTCCTTCCTCCCTTCACAATGGAGAGAGGGTTCATATTTATAAGGCTAAATGGATAGAGCAGGTTGGAGGTTAAGAGGAGAGGCCATGATGAATCCCTAGTACGGTTGCCAAATTTGTTAGTGGATAAATCTACTCAAGCAGACTCAAGCAAGATCTCCCTAGTCCAAGTGGATCTAGAACAAATCAAGTACATAATACAATCTACTTTCCTAGATCAATAGAGATGCAAGTTAACAGATAGATCACTTACCTGAGGTCCACAAATCATTTTCCTCTTTGTTGATCCAAGCTCCAGAGCTTTCAGATATCAAGCTGCAAAACCTGTAGAGCAAATGGAAACAATCAAACAGTACAAGCATATCTAGATATGAATTGATATAATCTAAGAGTTAAGGAAGAAAACTCTAAACAGTATTAGCACAATAACATTTATGGAAAGAGTTTTGTATTACTGTAATAAAGGGAATACATAGAGAAAGAATGTTACAACCTAGGCCTTAACAATGCAACCTTCCATCCAACAATCCAAGCCAAAGCCTCCAAAGAATGATAGTTTGCCTCCCAAAGGATGAGAGTCCACCCCCTAAAGGATGAGTAGGGATCACCTAAGAAATTCCACCAGCATAAGGGTACTATAGTCCTTCCTCCCTTCACAATGGAGAGAGGGTTCATATTTATAAGGCTAAATGGATAGAGTAGGTTGAATATTAAGAGGAGAGGTCTAAGGGATCCTCCCATTAGGTTAGGGAACCGAATGCCACCTCATCTAGAAGCTAGGGATGACCCTCCACCTCATCTAACTTCAAGAAAGGCCTTGAAGGTCCAAATTTTCCACTCTAAACTTCCCTGGCGCACCTTGCATGAGGAGACAGAGTGCCAGAGTAGGGCTAGCGCACCTTGCAAGAAGGAAAAGTGTGTCGGTGGTAAGCCCTGTCAAGGATGAAAGTGTTCCAGCTAGGACCTAGCGCACCTTGACTGAAGGGAAGGAGCACCAACCTACTTAGAGGAGGAAAAAGGATAGGAATAACCTCGTACTCAATGCACTTTAACTAAGGGAACTTTAGGGATTTAGGAACAAAGTTGACACATGGCTCATGATGACGAGATTTTGGTGTAACAATATGTTGACACAACAATGCAATAATATAGTTGGAGCACTGAACAAAGTCTCCACTAAAAATTCTAGTTGCCTACCTCCATTAGAAACCTCTACTATAGATGTATAATGGAGACATGTTTATGGGAGGTTTTGCAAAATCCTCTGCTAAAAGGTGTTTTCCTTGTAGTGTCTCATCTTCAACTTCCATAACTTAAGATTTGATTATTTAACTATTTATTTCTATTCTTGAATTATTGTTCATTTTCTTTACACAAGGTCCACTGCATAAAGCTTCTAGTCCAACATTTTTTTATTGTAGGCTCAATATAACCTTGATGTTCACAAGATGAAATATACCATAATAACAATGCCATCCCCATGAAGCCAATAACCTCAATTTTATACAAAATGAAGAATTTGACAAAACCCGTGTAATAAAATTAATACCAAACAGAATTGGAAACACAAAAATTAGCAATGGTTTACACACATAGTAAACAAAGATTTACCATGAAAACCCTCAACTAAGAAAACCAACATACCTAAGAGTTTCTTTATTGTCCATCTCAGTGTATTATACTTTTTGTTTTCGATACAACATTATAGTATCCAAAAACCTAATCAATCAACCCATGTTAGATTATAACCCTAATTCATTAACCCAAATTAGTTACAATGGGTCAAAAAATCATTGGCCAAAAAAGGACCAAAAAAAATATTTCGAGGGTTTTATTCCCACACCCCCTGAGATAGGGGGAGTGATCACTTCCTTGAACCCCCTTTGCTCTAGGAACCTAAAGAGTGTACAACACAAATCCAACAAAAGGAAGGGCAAGGACTTTCTTGGCTATCATTTAAGCAAGACGTTGTGACCATTGGACACACAAGACAATTGGGATGCCATGGGAAAGATATTGCATGATTCATTAGACATGTAAACTCCATTGCTCAAAGACTTGGGGGATGAATGGGAAAATTGCACATTGGGTCCATTTTGGACGAAGAGTGGATTGTAAGTCACCTTTGAAGAAGGTGATGCAAGAAATCATCCACTATATGAAGAGGACACATACAGTGTGCAAATTCATTCAAGCAAGTCCAATTAATGAGTGAGTGATTGGTAAGGGTGGAAAAGGGGCTTTAAAATTGTGCTAAGTCTAGGCTTGACACAATATATTACTTGGACATTGGCAAAGTGAACTATGGAGGAGTCATGACTTGGAAGAGGTAGACATGTGGATGCTTCAGCATTGGATTATGAAAGTCTTTTAGGCAATAAGTAGAAGGCAATATTTCCTTGGATTGATTACACATATGTGATAGAGTTCCATGTACAAGGCTACACTCCCTTGTTGAATCTTTGTAACATTATTCATACTAAGAAAGTTAAGGCACCCAACTTGGATGCCACCCATACAGCTATGTTGTAGACTATTTATGCTCATTGGATGTTACTATTCATTGCACTATATTACATGGCTAAATGTTATTGAATATTAGTTTAGCGTAATAGATTTTGGATTTTTTAAGACCAAGGTTGAACTTATGCATATCGTGAACTTAGTTGCAGATCTAGCCAACTATAACTTAAGGTGTAGTTATGGGCATACCTTAACTGGACATGTGTAGTTTGGTTGTAGTTGTTGCCAGTTGATCACTCCCTTATGCCTAAGGCAAGGTAGTGTCGCATGACCTCATGTGAGATAAATGAGAGCAATTCAGGCATCACTGCCAACTACATGACAACACCTTCACTTAATAAGAGTTCAAAGGAATGAATAGATTTTCAAATGTTGAAAAAGTTATGTTATAATGTGTTTGTTTTTCGTTATTACGATGTTCTAGAGGTATATGTTGTATCCTATGGGTTGAATGAAGAAAAACAAAACCTCTTATAAAATCTACCTATAATCAGCCTTGTCATAAATAGATAAAGAATTAGTTTGAAAGACAATTTGCAAACTATTATTTTTAACTTGAAAATGTGATATGATCCATATTATGATTTTATATCAAATATAAAACTTTTTCACATGGAAAAACAAAAATCACTATGACTATTAAAAATAATAAATTAATAATAAAATCTTACAACCAAGTGTACTAATAAATATGCTTAAAAGTTAAATATGTTAATTTTCTATAATAAAAAAAGAAAGAAAATGATAAAATAGAACATATTACATTATTTAAACAATGTTGGATAAAAAAATTACATGAACGGAGGATTTAGAAATAAAATAAAAATATTGTAATAAATAGAATAAATGAAATAAATTATTAAAAATATATATATATAATAATAATAAATAATAGTAAGACAAGTTAATAATCGAGATCAAGAACGTAGCAAGGAAGGAAGTCAACGCAGGCTGGGAGCTTGAACGCAGGTTTCGATCCCCTCTGCCTTGAGTTGATCGCTGGTTGCTGCAGGACGGTGCTGAGCAGAGTGACGGGCCCACCGTGGACAGCCAGAATCCTGGCAGGCCGTTCGATTGGGTAAACCTTGAGCTAAGTGTCCGGATTGGACTTCTGGTGTGGCAATCTGATTGGCACACCCTCGGATCTGCGATCTGAGGCCTTTGACCGGCTAATAGATTTACCAGACTAAGAGATCGGGGTAAAGGGCCCCGCCAAAGTTTGTCAAGTGTATTGAAGATGCGCCGGAGGTAGCCCTTCCTCCGGAAGAAACCATGAGGGTAGCTTTATCCCTGGCAGATCGGGCTCTGATCGGGTAATTTACGGGGCTCTGGTCCTCACCAAAAACTATGGACAGTTGGGTTCAAAGGAACTAGAGCCCTCTAATATCTAAAAAAGTTGCATCTTACTCCATCGGAAGGGGCTACTTTCTATTTGATTTCGAATCCAAGGAGGACAAAGACCTAATTTTTAGAAATGGGCCCTACTTCATGGGGCCGCAGGGACTATATCTTAATGGGTGGACTCCGGACTTCAATCCTGAGGCTGACACCCCCAAAGCAGTGCCAGTTTGGGTCAAACTTCCAAATCTCCCCATGCACTGCTGGAATCCTAAATCTCTCGAGGCTATAGGGTCCATCTTGGGAAAATACATAGACATGGCTAGCCCGAAGGACCAATATGCCTACGCCTGCATATGCGTTGAGGTGGATCTGGAAGCAAGATTGCCATAGGCTATAAAAATAAGCGTGGGGAACTAGTCCCACTTCCAAAAGCTGGACTACGAACAACTTCCTTTCAAGTGCAGAGGATGCCAAGAATACGGGCATTTCATCCGTAACTGCCCCAAAAATCCAGAAATCCAATAGGATAAAGTGGAGGGATGGCAAAGGGTAAACAGAGCTAAGTCTAAAATCCAAGCCGGAGTGGCCTCTAAGGAAGCCATAGTCATCCCTAATGAAGAATCTCAGGAAATCTCCACGATTAAAGAAACCATTGATGTAACGAATGAAACTAATGATGATGAAGAGAAATCCAGTAATGAAATTAGCAAGGAGCCAGAAGTAGCCCTATCAGACCAGCAAGGGAAAGATCAAGATGAAGGTACAACAACGACCAAAGAAGGAGAAAGCATGGAGAATTCGGAGGAAGACACTGAATCAGAAGAAGAAGAAGAGGAAGAAGGGGAAATAGAGTTGACCACCCCAAGAAAAACGAAAACCAAAGGAAGGAAATCAAAAAAAGAAGTCAGGGAACAGGTGACCTATAAGGATAAGCTGCAATGATCCCAGCCAACCTTGGAAAAAATGCTAAAGAATACGAGAAATACCCAACAGCAAGGGCATGCCCAGAAAGGGATGCCCACGACCTCCAAAAGTAAGTAATGAAGGTCCTCTCCTGGAACTGCAGAGGTCTCGGTAGCAAAAGCAAGGAAGAATCTATGCTAGATTTAATCTCTCTTCACCAATCGGACATCTTTCTGATCCAGGAGACCAAGATGGAGGAAGCTGCATTTCTCCATGTAAGTCAGAAATTTTGGGAAAAAAGAGGTAAAGCTGCTCTTAGTTAAGGGGCACATCCAGAGGCATTGGAACTCTCTGGGATGACAAGCAATTCGAGGCTATGGACACCAAGTACAGTCCACAATGGATCCTCACTCTGCTGAGGCATATTGACACAAATATCCTGGTAAGAATATTCAATCTATATGCACCCTATTCATATGTTGAAAAAAGAAATTGCTGGAATCTTCTCCGGGAGGAAAGAAGCAATTTGCTAGGAAATGTAATTATTGCTGGAGATCTCAATGTCACTCTCAACCAAGATGAAAAAAGAGGGGGCTCCCTGATTAGAGACCACATCAAAGAACTTGTCGATGAGACTATGTTAGAATGGGATCTCATGGATATAAAACCTTCGTCCGAAAAGTTTACTTGGAATAATAAAAAGACTGGGCCAGGGCACATTGCTGCCAGCCTAGATCGCTTCCTGGTTCAGGACTCCTTCATTCTCCTTGGCCTGAATCTTTCATCCAAAATTTTACCGTTTGGAGGATCAGACCATAAGCCTATACTCATTGAGATGAAGAAGGATGAAAATATGGGCCCTATTCCTTTCAGATTTAATCCTAAGTGGGCCAATCACCCCGAATTCCTAAAGATTGTAGCAGAAGCATGGTATCCCCCGGTCTTTGGATCCCCTTTCTACGTTTGGGAGGAGAAATTAAGGAGGACCAAAAAAGCTCTTAAAGGTTGGGCCAAATCGATCCCATCTCCCAACCACAAAAAAACTCAAGTTGCCCGTGCACTGGAAACACACCAAGCCAGCATGGAGGACAAAACAGTGGAAAATTCAGACATCCAAATTTAGATCAAATTGCAGTTGGAACTCCACACATCTTGCAGACTTGAATCTGAGTGGTGGAGGCAAAAAGCTCGCTGCAAATGGCTGAAAGAAGGTGATAGAAATACTGGCTTCTACCACAAACAGGCGGAGGCAAGAAAAAATGTTAATTTCGTCCAAGAGATCCAAGCTCGCGATAGGCTAATTACCAAATTCGAAGAAATAAAAGAATAAGCAACCAGGCACTTCAAAGATCTCTTCACGGCCCAGCCTGTCTCTGAAGATGCGGATCTACTCCACCTAATTCCAAGGGCTGTTAATTACAAAGACAATGATTCTCTGAAGCAACCAATCACGATGGAGGAAATTAAGCTGGTCGTTGACAGCATGGAGGAGGACAAAGCGCCTAGGACTGATGGCTACAATGTTAATTTTATTAAAATCTGCTGGAATATCATTAAAAGAGATCTCTTCAAAATGATCAAGAAATCCCAATCCTATAGTAAAATTGGGGTAGCACAAATTCAACCTTCCTGGCTCTGATACCCAAAGAGAAGGAAGCTCATTCTTTCGACAGGTTTCGGCCTATATCCTTGTGTAATATAGGATATAAACTCATTATGAAGATTATTGCCAATAGATTAAAATATATTCTCCCTCACCTTATCCCAGAAAATCAAGGTGGTTTTGTGAAAGGTCGAAAGATCTGGGACAATATTATTTTAGTTCAAGAGGCCATCCAATCTAGTTCGAAGAATGGAGACAAAGGAATGGTGGTGAAGCTCGACCTGGAGAATTCCTTTGACAGAGTCAGCCACCCATTTCTCCTTCAAGTAATGGGGAGATTCGGATTCGCTCCTGAATTTATCTCTTGGGTCAAGGCCTATATTAGCCAGCCTTGGATAGCTCCATTAGTCAATGGAAGAGCTGCTCCCTTCTTCCAAGCCACCCGTGGTCTGAGGCAAGGATGCTCGCTATCCCCTCTGTTGTACGCCATCCAAGCATCAGTTCTAAGTTTCCAATTGGAATTAGCCAAGCAAGATTAGGAGCTTTCAGGAATTAGGATGGCAAGAGGCACTAAACATATCAATCACGCGCAATTCACGGATGACACTATCTTACTGGGAGGAGCCAATCAGATCATAGCTTGTCGGTTCAAGAATGAAATGCACCATTACTGTCAAGCCTCCGGTAGTAAAATCAACTTCAGGAAAAGCCAGATCTATCGATGGAACATAAACCCAAGGGAAATGCTAGATATCACCCGGGTTCTTAACATGGACGGAGCCGTCAACTGGGACTCCTTCAACTATCTTGGGGTGCCTATTTTCAAGTCCAAATCCAAGACCTCAGCTTGGCTCCTTATAGTGGAAAAAGTCAAAAAGAAAATCATGGTATGGGGGGCGGTCTGGCTCAACCTGGCTGGGAAGGTAGTGCTTATCAAAGCTGTCTTGAACAACTGCCTTCTATACCAATGCTCATTACTACTTGCTCCGGCTCATATTATCAATCAAATTGAAAGATTGATGAGAAATTTTCTCTGACAGGGAGGAAATAACGAGGGAGGCAAAAAATTCTCCCTGGTAAGCTGGAATACTATCAAACAACCATGGTCTGAGGGAGGTCTTTACATAAGAGATTTAAAAATTCAAAATTTGGCTATCGGAGCCAAATTGCTATGGAATATGCTGGTGCACAATCCGTCTTGGAGCAGTTGTGTATTAAAAAACAAATACTTTCATGGTCCAAGACTTAGATGCCTCGATGGAGAGCCTACGATTAAGAAGGGATCCCCCATAGCGAAAATCTGCATGAAGGCGCTGCCATTCTTCACTTCTGGCTTGCACTGGAGTCCTGGCAATGGGAAACGAATTCGAATCTGGCATGATGTCATCCAGGGACAAACCCCTCCTAAGCTCCCTCGTCTGCAAAATTGGATGACAGCGCAAGGAATTAATACACTCTAGGATATTTCTGATTGGGAGAATGAGGAGTCAGTGCGTTGGGTCGCCCGGAAGCTGCCGGAGTGCCCTGGTGAATTAAAAAATGAAAAAAGCATGATGTTATCCCACTTATCTGGGTTGGCACCACTGAAAAAACCATAAAAGACAAGCGTGGATGGGGGCTGAGCTCAGGCAGATACACTGCGGCAGAGGGATATCATAATTTTTTCTGCCAACTACAACGTGCCCGGAAATCCAGAAATCTGGAATTACTTATGGAATTGCAGGACAATCCCGAAAATTGAGATGTTTTCTTGGACTCTGATGCATGGGAGAGTGCTTACTGGTGAGAACCTAGAGAAGAGAGGGATTGTAGGCCCATTTTGTTGTCCTCTCTGTGCTGTAAATGCTGAGAATATCAGCCATCTTTTTCTTAAATGCCCGTTTGCTATCTCTGTCTAGAAGGAGGTGCTGAAACATTGGGGAGGTGAATTAAAATTACCAGACCACATTCAGTCCTGCTTTCTCAATTGGGATAAACTCTATCAAGGAGAGCTCCAGAAAAAAGAAAAAAATGGTTTAAAAGCATGCTGGATGAAACTACCGAAAATAATTTGCTGGTGTATTTGGAATGAGAGTAACCATAGAATATTCCATGATAAGTTTCAGCTAGCATGGAAGATTGCTGCTAAAGCAAATGCTTTACTCGGGGAGGTGGTCAGTATCTCCAAGATCCCAAATAATAAAGAAAAGTTAACTGAAACTGAAAACAATTGGATGCAAAGTCTCAATATTAGGGCCGTAAATTCTATGAAAGCTAAAAAATCAGAGGACTAGGAGATCAGGATGGATAAGTCCCAATTCGAGAAATGGTTAAGAGATAGGGAAATCTTCAAATTGTTCTTTGATGGAGCCTCCAAAGGGAACTCAGGCAGAGCGGGAGGAGGAGGAATTATTATGGAACCAGGAGGGAAAGTCGAGATAGAATACTATTGGAACATTGGTTACAACTCCAATAATATGGCTGAGGCTTATGGGCTCTGGCAAGGGCTCAAGCACCTGAAGAAGAAAGAAGTGGAAGAAGTATTGGTTTTTGGTGACTCCAAGTTTATTATCCAAGCGCTAAACGGAGGAAGAAAGGGAAAAAATGAACAAACAACAAGGTTGATTAGGAGGATTAGATCTTTTTCCAAAATGTTCAGGAAGATTAATTTCTTTCATATTCTTAGGGAGATTAACGAAGAGGCGGATCTGAGCAGCCGATAAGTCTATTGCTGTAGGACTTAATGAGCTTATTGTCAATATGGATGTAAGCATTGAAATCCCGCCTTAGTACTTTGTAGGTTGACTGTCTGGAGAGGCAGTGATAAGGTTTATTGTTGTATTATGTTCTCTTTACAGCATCTTTGTTGATCCTATCAATATAACATAAATGATTTTGTTAAAAAAATAAAAAATAAAAATAATAGTAAAGATAAAAATGATGTAATTAGTAATCAACTCAATAGGTCAAAGTCAGAGTACATAAAAAAAGGTAAAGTTAGAGGATAGAATTATATTTATCAATATGTATAGAATAGGATTGAAGAAAAATATGAACAAGGGTGGTTGTTGAGCAGCAAGTCCCTACTAAGGAGTGAGAAGAAGTTCAACTTTATCTCTCTTTTGCACCATGAGGCTACTTTAGTAGTGTGTCGTTCCAAGATTGCTATCGGATAATCACGGGCTAGTAAGACTCAAACGTTATCCACCACAAGTTGAGTTGATTTCTTTCCATATTGACATGAGTATAAGGTAAAGGCTTACAGAACCGATTTCACCACAATACTGTAATTCTTGATTTGGAGCAGCTTAATGTTCTTAACATATATCTTTTCACATACAAAGGTTGTTAAAATTGCCAATATTCATGTTTTTCAAATAGTGCTAATAGTCGCATCTGGATATCGTATTCAATACTTTAGTAGTATTATGCCCTCTTTGATACTTTATCAATCATACTTTCTTAGATAAGGACTTCTAAAATGTAGAACCACTGTAAATATCTCCTCCCTAAGGGAATAATAGACTTGGAGAGGAAGCCTTAACGAAAAATGTTTGACAAATGTTTGGTGGAAAATAACATGCTTATGGGTTTGGAAGATTCGTTCATGGGTGGATGTAGGGGTGGGGTCCTTGGGTAGTTCTTATGTTTTTCTACATATTGAAATAGGTGATAAGCATTTGTTTGCTACTTTGAAAGTCATTGCACATTAGGTGAACTAGTTCCCTACTATTTTGAGAGTCAATGCACATTGGCTAAACTACAAGCAATCCTAAAGCTTGTAAAAAAGGGGTTGAAAAGATATAACACTAAAAATGAGTATTTTGCAATCTGAACCTTTCAAAATAATTTAACAAAGATTAAAAGCATTGCAAGATTGGGTTTCAAAATCTTTATTCGATGCTCAAGACAAACTAACATACACAATCTAGGGTCAAGAAGTTATATCATTTATGCATGAAGGAAGGAATGTTCCCTGGCCCACGGAGGTCATTCCCTTTTGACTTTAAAATCACAACATAATCGCTTTGATTTTCGAACCACTTAAAGGTTTCTATATCACATAGTAGATCATAAGCGAGGTAGTCTCCTATCTATAAATAAATGTGTTGAAAGGATAACTGCGAAGAGCACATCTATTAATTATGTGGCAATTACCTCAACGCTATGGAAATAAATCTTAATAGCAATGAAATAGGATTTTACTTTTTAAAAATATTTTCCAGCCCCTTCTCCATGTGCTACGACAATTGATTCAATCTACTCTATGATCAAAGGGACCACCTATTCATTCCATGGTACAAAATCAGTCCTTATACATAGATCATTCGTTCCATTAATCAAGTGATCTTTGCCTTCCAAGAGTAGAAGAAACGTAATAAAGAAACTTATTGATCTTGTCCTAGAATGAGCTATGTGCTTTATTCAACTTGCATGTGTTAAGTGTGTAGCTCATGCCATCTAGCTTAAAAACACAAAGATGTATTACTTGAAAATGGCCTATGAATCAATTTCCCCTAAAGTTAATATACTAATAACTAGAACTACCTCATACATGGAGCATATAGGGTTACCTACTATAATCCCTTGGTGGATAGGGATAATGGATCAAAACACATTAAGTGGGTAGGTTCAAACTCATATTAGCGAGGTATTATAGGACTATATATACATCCTTGAGGGTTACCTACCTTATGCATAAATTATTCTTCATTACTATCCCATGACTTAAGATTTTAGTGTTCTTAAGCTTTAGTACACATCACTAGCTTGTCCAGATAACACATTTCATCATTGACCAATATACGTATACTACTCGGTTTTAGAAGTGGTGTATTTAGGTGAAAAAGGAAAAATGATGACTAAAATACCCATCGTAAGCACTTGAACAATATGAAGGTATATAATATAGTCCAGATGGAAATGGTGAGTGTCATTATTGCGTGTTGAAGTTACATACATTGAAGTTGAAAGTTTTAACAGTCTGGTTATAGCTCTTATCATTAGAAATTGGCTGACCAGTCAAACACACCAAAGCAGTGTCGTCAAGACTCGGGCCATGTAGAATCATTATACTAGTAAGTAAATTAAGCATACTCAGTCTACTAATGTCATTCAAAGTTTTATAACTAAATAAGTGTACACTATTGATGTGGCATGTGGATTTCATGCACAAAACTCACACAGTGGCATTGAAGTGTGATGATTTCAAACAATTGTAAACTATCGACGTGGCATGTGGATTTCATGCATTGTAGCTTAGGTATGCTCCCCCAAAAAACATATTGTTGTTGTGTATTCCGGTCATGTCAAAGATACTACATGAGTGTTCTTTATTGACCTTCTTGGATTGATAGAAGCGAGAAAGCATGTTGCTCCAAATAACACAAACAAATAACTCTCGATCCATAAACTTGGAGAAGCAAGTACCTTTTTCAACCTACTAGTGGAATAGACTTTCTAATTGAGAGTGAATAGAAGGGAATAACTACGGACTGGACCTTCCTTCGTGGACGAGAAACATACTAGAAAACACCCATAAGAGAAAAAGGAAACAACAACTTAAGTCTATTTGGAAGTATCCAATAAATATTTCCTCGTAAAAGGGCCTAACCATGATTGATAGGGATTGTTAGGTCCTCTTACCAACTGGGGTGAGTGTGGGAAGATTTGGTCTTGAGCATAGCGTAAGATCCTGCTTGGTGTTATTAACAAGGTCGTCATTTCTTCTCCAAGCATATTGCCTAATGTTACTTTCTTTTTTTTCTTGGAATAGGAGGATCTGTTTGCAAATGTTTCTTTCACAATAAGAGAATAAGTTGACTACTTCAAGCACTAACACAATGAGTTGAAAATATACAAGACTTCAACAAAGTCAGTGAAATAACTTTCACTTCAAGGCCATTCCATTCACACGTGGATAATAGGCTATAGATTTTATGTATTGAGTCATATGCTTATGAGTAAATCTTTCAATTACTTTGTTCACAAAATGCCTATGCATTTAATCCAAAGCGTGATATTATCACAACACTGCACAATAATTTTGCAACAACATTTGCATCATTTGTTCATGCAACAATTGCTTTAGGCCATTAAGTGAAACCATAGATGACAATCAAAATATAAATATTTTTCTCTATTCTCATCGTTGAAAATGACCTGACGAAATTATGACCTTCATTAGCAAGAGGAAAATCCATACCCGTAGACAACACTAGGTGGTCTAGCAGCATAAGTAGATCGAGTACTTGCAACATATCTAATTCCAAAGATTCATATCCATACCTGGGTTACCTAGTGATGTATCCTCCAAAATAAACACTAGCAAAGGTAGAAGGAGCAGAGCTAGTTGTTGTGGATCGAACAAATCACATTTCTAGTGCAAGGGTGACAAGTTTGAGCAAAGGCACACCATCAGACTTTCAACCATAAAGAGCTTTACTCTATGTGCTCGACAAAAGGTAATGAAGACTATGAATGCAAATGGCCAAGCAGAGCAAAAACTTTCCTCAGCATCATGAAACCCTGCAAGAAACATCTCTTTCATTCGCCTATCTATTCATTCATTTTCTTTGCTCACCTATATCCTTGGGTTCTTATCAACATGCTTATTGACATGCAAAATGGTGTCAACGGATTTCAAGTAGGGGAAAGCACTAGGTGAAAGGACACCAAGTAGTGGTTGTAGATGCTCATTATCTTCTTCTCTCTACAATAGGTGGTAAATACCTATTATATTGGTGTCTTTACGACATGTACCAGTGGCTGCTTTAGAGCCAAATTTTAGTTATTTATCTACATCGCATTATAATATATGCATAAAGATGGAAATTGAAGCCTATAAAAAAATGTAAGGGAAATGACTTAATTCTCTATGAATTAAGCCTAAGTTGAAAGTGCTACTTTGATAAGGGCCAAATAAGGCCTCCATGCTATTCATGGGTCAGAAGACAAATGCATTGGAAAAACTTAGCATAAAATGCATTAGAAAACCTTTATGCCAAATAAAGTTCCCTACTCTTGGTAGGGACTAAAAAGCAGGAGGAATAAAATTAGAGGTGCGCTAGGAGAAGAATAAATGTCATAAAAGTTAATTAAGTTAGGTTAACATGAGTGAAAAGTTGATGATACAATTGATTTTTTAAATGATGATAAGTAAATAAACTATTGGAAAGTATTATTATGACATAAATAATGGAAATCGGGAAAAATTGAAATAAGGTAAGATTAAAATAATATTTGATTCTAATTGAGAGTTAATTGAAGGTTGAAGGTTTTTAAGAGTGGTTAAGTATACTTGTATTAAAATTATTGGGTTGTTTTTCGATTTTAACACTTCCTCTCAATGGTACACAAGATTTGGTGGCATTTCATGTAATTTGTAACCAACGCCATAGGTCAAAGTCAAGGATACAAAGAGAAGTAAAGTTAAGAGGATAGGACAATATTCATCAATATGTTTAGGATTGAAGAAAAATATGAAGAGGGGATGAAAATAAAGTAAATGTGCCTTAGGGAAAGGGAGATGTCATATTTTTAATTAAATTAATAAAAAGGAAAAGTTTATGATAAAATGGAATCTTAAATGATGGATAATAAATAAAGTATTGGGTAGTATTAACGTGACATAAAAGATGAAAAGTGGTGGTGATTTTCAATAGGAAAATTTTGGAATAAAAAAGAAGAAGAGAAAATTGGATTATGATGACCAAGGTAATGTATGAGGGTATTAGGGGTTTTCAATAGTGGTCGAGTTTATAATCATTTTTACAATTAAAATTGTTGAGTTGTTTTTTGAAATTAATGACTTCTTCAATTATACACAAGGTGTAGTGGCGCTAAAATTTTGGAGTGATTCAAGCAAATAAGACGTTTAGTGTTATGAGAATGTTCAACGACATCAGATTTCGTAAGGTGATTATGAGTGGTATCGATGATATGTTCTATTAAACAAGTTTGTATAGACTTGTTAGTTTGGTTGATGTAGGATTTTCCATTGGAATAGGGAATCTGGTAAACAACTCGAGATAACATGGGGTTAGATTTGTCTTTAACACTCCATTACTTTGTAATTTTGATATTCTCGTTTGGATAAACTCTTGGAAATATGATCATTAGTTCCATGAATGCAAGGCAGTGAGATTTGGCCTCATGTAGGAGATGTAGGGAGGGGGTTCTTGTTTTAGGATGGAGGATGAAACATAAAACTTTATTGATTTACGAAATAGAGTAGCCATTGCTTGGGAGGTTGTTAGGATACTTCTTTCCTTGGTTAGGTGTTGGGAGCGAGAGATTCAAATGGCTTTAGCTATAATACTTTTAAGGGTGAATGAGTTTTTAGTAGCTTGGTGGTGAGATTGAGCATATATATATATTCATGGGTAATAAGAAAATCCAATGAAGGAAGGGAGTTAATTGCCGGGTTTTCATGGGATATTGAATATGGGGAGATGGGTCATTTAAATGGCCATGGAAAGATTTTAGGGATGAATGACCATGGGGCCAAACAAAAAAAGTGTCATTAAATAAGCTAAACCAACAACTTAGTTGGAGATGGAAGTTGTTTACATATAAAGTTTCAAAATGTTCCATAAAGATGTTTATGGATGGAGTCTATTGAATAATTTGCAAAAGAAGGAGCTCAACCTACAAAAGGTTGAAGCTTATTGACAAATAATTTGGATACAACATAGTTAGGGACTCCTATTATGCTAACAATATGTATCAGAAGGTTGTTTCTCTTACAAATCTTAGGCCACCCATAAATTTTAGGGTGTTGAGGGTTGTGAGGAAGCATACACTTTTTAATAAGAGAATCAAGGGATGAGGATTTGGTGGCCTCGGTGACCAGGTTGGTGAGTTTATTAATGGGATTCCTAGAGAGAGGTTGGTAAGAGGATGATAGAAGATGGAGTAATTTCGAATTGTAATTTAATGAGTTAATGATGACATACATGTTATGTTTATCATATTTTAGAATGATGATATTGGGGTTATCGTTAAAACAATGAAAGACATGATATTCTTCCTTAAAGAGGTATAGATTGTGAACTTTTCTAGAGTGGAGGATATGAGCACAATCTTGCCTTGTCTCTTATGCTTAATGAATTGGAAGATAAAGGGTGATGGATTCAATTGAACAAATGATATCTTTAATTGGTATGGGACGAGCTAAGGCCATGTTGGAGGAGCAAGTCGATATGTCGACTTGAACGATAGCTGACCTAGTTGATCAGCTGACTAAGTCGGTCAGCCGACTAATTAGAGATTAGGTTGGCCACCTAAGGTCGTGTCAGTTGAGCGAACCGATAGGTAGTTATTTTGTAACTGTTTGTAAATCGTATATATTAGGCTGTTGAGCCAGATGAGAACTCGGTTCGGTTCTCTGCATTGTATGGGCCCTCTCATGTTAATATAATCTATTATTCTATCTACTTATTCTTATCTCTTGTCTCTGTTATGTATGTATGTTTTAGTATGTATTATTGGTAACCCTATCTGATCTGTGAGATTACAACATTGGTTCCGTTGTCGATAGTACATGTATGAGATGTATGCAAGCAGATGATATCAGAACAAGAGATTAAGGACTGGTGGGAGCGTAAAGTAGCAAATTATTTGCAGAATTACGCACGAAGAAACAGATTGACGACCGCACAAGCAAAAGAAAGATTCTTTACAGAGACACATGAGAAGTTTGTAGAATCAGTGCCCCAACTTCTGAAGAAACTCCTGGATGAAAAAGCCGGAAGGGACTAAAGATCAACAGTTACTAGAAAAACTGATTCGTGGGGGAAAAACAAACTTGTCGAAGTGGTTCGAAAAAATTGTCGACAAATTCTGTGAGGAGCAAGCAGTAGAAGACAGAAATTCGATGGAAACCGTTAAGAAGAAATTCTACACAGACCTCACCGAGCAATTTTTGTGTTCCTTACCAACCTTGTTATTTAAGTTCCTGATCGAGAAGGGAGTGGGTCATATTGTCGAACCCCGTCCATCACTTCGTGAATCGCCATTAAACCCTAACTGGGCGAAAAAGCAAAAGAGGTGGGAAAAATTCATTGTCGAAAGGGAGTGGGAATACTTCCTAAGCAAGTAGACCGAACTATCTGGGATTTCTAAAGCGTCGGGTAGGCTATGGGGGGGTAGCTGGTCATATGTCGGAATAAAGTGGAGTGGATTCTAATCGACTAAAGGAGATACCAATCACCAGTAATGAGAAGTCAACCTAAAAAGGAAATTGAGAAGACAGTGTCACACAAAGCTATGATGGACTTCCAAAAAATAGAGAGGGAGATGAGGCTACAAAGTAGGGAAGAAAGAAGAGAAAGAGCCTTAGCGCTGCAAAGAGGAATGAGTACTAGGGTGACCGACCAAAAAAGAGATTCGCCGGAGTCGGGTCATGACCGACAAGAAGAAGGCGTGGAAGAAGAGGCATCCCCTATGGAAGAAGAATTATGGATAGAGCAGTGGGAAGCTCTCCAATTAGAAGTTCCCCAGGAAGTAAAACCTCCGATAGATCCACGTACCTGGATACAAGCTATTGTCGAAGAGGACCTCAGACTAGGAGATGGTGACTTTGGTATATGGATTCAACTAGACGATGAAACATACACGAGTAGACATCTAATTATCCATCGACGATAAGAAGGAAATTGGGTTACGCTTCAAGCGGTACCCTCCAACCAAAGTATCCACTTACTTTTATCGACACATGAAGGAGCACCACCACTACCAAATACAGCTTTGGAAAACACAAAACATTCAGAATTGCAGACAAATAATTAAATTGGACACCAACAGAAGAAGTCAACACTAACCAACTGCTGGTCGAAGAGGAAACGACAAAAACAACTGATGGGAATGAGAGTTCCGTCGACGATAGTTCCGCAAAGAGGACTAAGCAAATAACCCCACCGCCCACACCACCACCTCCACCACCGCCACCTCCTAAAGAAAGCAGTGACATTGACTCCGACATGGGTCACAGGTCAGCACACAATCCCCTATATGAGGGTGATGAAGACCCCAGATGACACTGGTTCGTCTGTGAGTCGACTTGGGAGGCTAACCAAGTTACGGATGAAGACAGGCAGATGGCGCAGTCGCTAGTGCCTTGAGGAAAATGGCATTAACTTGGTACATGACCTTTTCTTAAGGAACACCCCGAGCAACCAAAGCCGAGATCAAAGCGCAATTTCTATCATTTTTCAAAACTCCAAATGTAAAACATCTGACAGCAAAGAAACTAAAAACGACATCGCAGAAGCCAGGAGAAACTGTTCGCGATTACGATAAATGATGGAAAGACCTTCTTAGCCAATTGGACTATATTATTGACGAACAATTAATAATCCAGTGGTTTCTTGCAGGTTTATCACAGAAAATTCGTCGACACATAAGTCTGGAGACATTCAAGACTTACGAAGATGCGCTTACAAAAGCTCTCCAAGTAGAAATGGATGAGGACATACCAGCATACTCCACCGATCACAGAATAGAAGAATAGCTTGAGAGCGTACATAAGTCATTAAAATAATTAAACCTCAAAAGTCGGGATATCTGGTGCACAAAGTGCTCAACGGCCGGATATTCAAAAGACAACTGTCGACAGAACATCAGCCGACATGACGTTCGATTCGTGCAGAATAAATGTTTTTGTGGCATTTGCCAAGAGCATGGAGACCACTCGACAAAAGATTGCTCGTTCAACATGAAGAACGGCAAGGCATCTTGGTGTGCAATCTACGAAACTAAAAATCATAACACGGTCGACTGCCATATGAATCTCAAGAACCGACAAAATTATCATGCAGTCTATCAGACCAACGTAATTGCACAAAGTAATGAGCAAAACCACGCGCTAAACGATCAGAACAATCAAAGATATGAAGGTCGAAGATACGAGCTCCGGTATACAACCGACATGGAGGCTATAGAGGTCGAGGTCGATTCTCTGGGAATCGAGACACTCGAGCACGTCGACCCATCCAATGTTTTACATGTTATAAGGAGGGACACCGACATTCAGACTGTCCATACAAGGACAGGACTGACTTAAAATTCAGTACTAATTGTGGCGTAGGGGATCACTCATTAGAGGATTTCCCTATTATGCTTGAAAATATAAATAAAAAAGAAGAATGTTAATGTCTTGTCGTGTGTGCAAAAACATGATACTGTCAATACAAAGAATTTACATATCGTAATCCGACAAGGGACGAAAACTGGGAGTGATAACCCCCAAATAAGAAATATAAAAGAAAAAAAATGTCTACCTTGATCCAGTTAAAGAAAAACAAATCTATAAAGATGCCAAAAATGTATTTAAAGATTTTGCATGACAGGAAGAAGCAAACGACAATCGACATAACACAATACAAGAATTAATATAGCTAGTACAGAAAGATAACTCAGTATCTCAATTCATCGACCTATTATATGAAATAAAACACAACAACACCGAAAAAAAACAAAGAATATCTGTAGTCTGAATCAAAAAGATAAAAGTGATTCCGACCCACTTATCGACCTAGAAATTGAAGGATACCATTTCCGACAAGTTGTGCTTGACTTCGGATCACAAGTAAACATCATGACTCGTGACACTTGGGAACAACTGGGCAAACCTCGACTATATGAGTCAAGTATATACCTGAAAGTAGCTGACCAAGGCCTAATTGAACCTATTGGAGTTTGGAAAACTGTCGACACAATGATAAAAGGAATATCGACCAAAGTCGAGTTCGAAATCATTGACCCTAAGGAAGGATCCAGCTCCTTCCCAGCGTTAGTAGGTTGACTTTGGGGAAGAAAGATGAAAGCGTCAATATCCCTAGATAAAGAGAGAATAAAATTAAAAGGAAACAGACAAAAGGTGATTGTACCTATTCATCCATCCCAAGGAGAACCTTGGACAGAACCTATTGATGAAGAAGTTGATATCCAACAACTTTATCAGATACAAAATAATGTAGATTATACAGAACCTAATATCTATGGAGAACTTCATTTAGGCAACCAAGACTCAGTAGGATATCATTCAGATGCAGAATTATATGATTGGGAAGTCGAGAACTATGAAACACAAGCAAGAGGGTGATGGACTATCCAAAGAGTACAGAAAAAGCCCACCCAATAGTGCTTCATAGTGTCCATTCTACCAAAAATATTTGAGAAAAAAATTAGGGAATACCCTAATTTAAAACCTACAAATGTAAATAATACACAAATACCGAGATATAAGGAAAGAGAATCACCAGTCATGCACATAGAACAAGTGTCCAAAAATATTCATGGACATGGTCGACTACAAAGTTTAGTAGAGACTTTTACAGGATAAGTTGCTAGATGGTGGGATACCCATCAGACAAGACTACAGACCTGGACAACAGCTTCGACTTACTTTGTAGAAAGGTTTGGAGGAAAGAAGTTAACCAACCAAGCTCAGATACCTATTTTCATTCAAGGACAGAATCCAGAAGACCATATTAAGACATGTGAAACAGAATGGAGAAGACTTGGGTACAAAGATGAACATGCATGGCCACATCTGTTCCCATCAACCCTCGCCGACTTACCAAACAAATGGTATAAGATGGAAGAAGCCCGAGGTGAAACATTCCTATGGCATGAACTGAGAGAAAATTTTATCAATGATTTCAACTTTATACCACAAAATAAGAATTTGGTCGAAACAACAAAGCAGATTCATGAATTTATACAGCCGACAGAAAACAAACCCTTAAAAGATAACCGACAAACAATGGATTGTAACAATATACAAACTGGGACAATGCCACAGTCGACAAGACTATAGTTGGAAAATGAAAATACAGAAGGGAAAAGTTTTAAATGGAAATTAAACCATGTCGAAACGACCAAACCTATTTGCACTGTTAGATTTTTATCATATAAGCTACCATTATGATCTTAGGATCTTTAACTAAGAGAATAACATGCAAAACAATAAAACACAAGCACAACACAAGAGACAAGAGACACAAAGAATTTTCCTCAGGGAAACCATAAAGGAGAAAACCCTGCAACTTCCTCGGAGATAGAATCAGCACCAAAGGTAAAACCCGAAAACATAAAGATGATCTCCTGACAGCAACAGTCTCTCTCTCTCACACTAAGAGAGCTTCTCTTCTCTCACTCATGCACTCCAATGAGTGAGTGTGTGTGTCCTAAATAGAGAGACTCACTCTCTATTTATATTCTTTCGTTCACTTGGAACCCACTCCATCATGTCAGCCTCACTTAACAATTACTTACTAGAGCCAACATCTCTAGGAGTGTCTAATAACACTAGTGCCCCACCACTTGTGGGGACTTTGCCTCCTCCAACCAATAGGAGGGTAACACAATGGTGGGGACTATTGCCCCGACTTACAATGACTCACCTAGGGTCGACTTCACTAGAATAGTCTAATAACCCAAGGGCCCCATAACTGTGGGGACTTTAACCCTTGACCAATAGGAGGGTTACCCACAATGACTTGACATGACTTTCTCATTATAGAAACTTCCCGAAATAAACATCGGGGTATGACATGACTCAAGTACATCACAAATACATCCCAGAATAAACATCGGGGTATGACATGACTCAAGTACATCACAAATACATCCCAGAATAAACATCGGGTTACAATACAAAAGAAATACGGATGAATACATTCCGAAGTTACAATTACATCAACACTCCCTCTTAACTAGGAAGGTATTCTCTCGACATAATTTATCAGCACAAGTCTTCTTCTTTGTATCATCTGAATCATCATTGAGTTCTCATCATCTTCATCTTCAAGTCATCATCACTGGATCTGGATCATTATCATTGGATCTAGATCATCACTCGATCTAGATCATCGTCACTGGATCTAGATCATCACTCGAACTGGATCATCATCAATGGATCTATATCATCACTCAATCTAGATCATCATTGGATATGGATCATCACTGGATCTGGATCATCACTGCTGGATCATCATCACTGGATCTAGATCATCATCACTGGATCTAGATCATCACTGGATCTAGATCATCATCACTAGATCTAGATCATCACTCGATTTGGATCATCATCACTGCATCTGGATCATCATCACTAGATCTAGATCATCACTCAATCTGGATCATCACTCGATCTGGATCATCATCACTAGATCTATATCATCACTCGATCTGGATCATCATTGGTGCTATCTCATGATTCTTCTCGTCCAAGGAAGTTCTACACAGCCAGCCCTTTTTCATGCTGGTTGTAGGCCTATCCCCCATGCAGGTCTTCTTCGGCACTTGTATCTAACCTACTCGTCAGAAAGGCACAGTACTCATATCCATCCAGGCTGGAACACATCCTGCTCACAATGATGGAAGAGTTCTGCACTTCCATCCAAGCCGGAACACATCCTGCTCACAATGATGGAAGATTTCCTCACTTTCATCCAGGCCGGAACCACATCCTGCTCGCAATGATGGAAGAACTTTGTTCTTCCACCCAGGCCAAAACCACATCCTGCTCACAATGATGAAAGACTCTCGTCCAGGCTGGAACACATCCTGCTCACAATGATGAAAGATTTATGCACTTACATTCATCCAGGCGGGAACACATCCTGCTCACAATGATGAAAAGGCTCTGCACTTACATCCATCCAAGCGGGAACACATCCTGCTCACAATGATGGAAGGGCTCTGCACTTACATCCATCGAGGTGGCAACACATCCTGCTCACAATGATGGAAGGGCTCTGCACTCACATCTGATCTTGTAGGAACCATTCCTACAGTCATTTCAGAATGGCCCCCAGTCCTCCTCGACTGAGCTACCTAGTAACTGACCAGGTGCCTCCATTCTCCTAGAGAATGGTAGTTGCCCTTACATCCGACTTGCTCGTCGGAATGGACAACACTCACATCTGACATGGAAGCAACTTAATCCTTTAGCCGTGACAGAATGGTTCAACCCTTACATCTGATCAAGTGGGAACACATCCCTCTATCACATCAAATTGGCTTGTCAGTCCTAGACTGAGTTTTCCTGGTACCTCACCAGGTAGCTCCATTCAAAGAATGGCAATTGCCCTTACATCTGTCCTACTTGACAAAATGGCCAGCACTCATATCTGACATGGAAGGAAGCAATCCTCTCACCATGACAAAATGGCTCAGCCCTTATATCTGACCTACTCGTTAGAATGGCTATGGATCTCAGCACTCATATCTGACATGGAAGGAACCAATCCTCTCACCATGATAGAATGGCTCAGCCCTTACATATGACCATGGAAGGAACCAATCCTCTGACCATGTCAGAATGGCTATGGGACTCATCATTTTCCCTTGGAGGAAATCTCGATCTGGAGAACACCAAGCTTCTCCCTGAAGTACTCGAACTTCACCCTGGCTAATGGCTTCGTCAACACATCAGCTATATGTTCCTCCGTCGCAACATACTGGAGCTTCACTGCTCCCCTCTACACCATATCCCTGATATAGTGATACTTGATCTCGATATGCTTCGACTTGTCATGGAACACTGGATTCTCTGACAACTTCACGCAACTATGGTTGTCACAATGAATACCAGTAGCATCCAACTGGAGATCAAATAAATCAGACAATAGCTTCCTTAGCCATACTACCTCACAACTAGCTGAACAAGCTGCGACATACTCTGCTTCAGCTGTACTCAGTGCCACACAGGATTACTTCTTGCTAAACCAAGAGATCACACATGATCCCATACTGAAGCAACACCCTGAAGTGCTCTTCCTATCGATGGCACTGCCTGCCCAATCTGAATCAACATAACCCTCCAAGTTAATCTTCTAATTCGCATTGTACTTGAGCCCATAATCAACTATACCCTTCAGGTACCTCAGAATATGCTTTGCAGCAATCAAGTGAACATGTCTCGGATCTATCAAGAACTAGCTCAAGGTGTTCACAGCAAAGCAAGTTTCTAGTCTCGTGTTTGTCAGATACATCAAGGACCCAATCATCTGACGATACATCATAGCATCAACCATCTATGATGAAGCATCACTTAACAACTTCAGGTTCGATGCCATAGGTGTGGTCATGCAGTCCATCATCCTGAACCTATTGAGGATCTCTATTGCATACTTCCCTTGTCCACACCTCCATGACTAGAAAATAGTGCGTCGACACATAACAGGAGCATCACTGGTCCTCCGCCTTCAACCTTGAGGCAAAGGTTGGAATCCACTTTACTCTCTGTAAATCCTAGAGTCATCAATAATTTGTCCATCCTGTTATACCATGTCGAAACATAGGATCTTCTGCAGTCACTCCCTCTGAAGCATCATACTCCCTCTGTCTTCCGGACTCTATGCACTGAAACATTCTGTACTGGAGTGACAAGTAGCTTCCTATGCCACTAATCTTCTATGTATCCATCTAGGGTCACTGGATACCAAGATCCTCTATCTTGAACTTTTTCAAAAGTTCTTCTCACACCCATCTATGAGCTTGTCATCCTCTATCAACCTTGTAGCATAGGTTTAGATATTCATCAAGCTCATTATGTATGTGTTATCCCACAATGTTTCCATCTACTGCATGATGGAACTATGAACTTCTATTCACGTATCGATACTGCAATCTAGACATCATTCTTCTTGAACTTCTTCATAGCTAGAAGGTTATGCATCAATGATGTCGCTACATTCATCATATTATTCTTCATCTTGAACTGTCGTCACTTGTTCTTCGGAACAAGTCTCATCCTTCTTTGCTTGTAGGTGATTATGTATGCGATCTTTCCTACAAGTCAAATGCATTTGTATGGTTAGAAACATTTCATAAGGAATATTCACACTGGCAAATTCTTATGCATAAATATGTGATCATGCAACTACTACAACCAATACAACATTCATCCATATCTCACGAAACTTTTCTAGATGCCTTCCATCTCTACTAGGACAACATTGAGATTGCACACTAATCCAATATGTCAGCAAAGAGGTTTCATTCTAGATAAGTAGCAATGGAGAGTTTGTATAGCACCATGAGCTACTTACCCATCACATGCATATTAGTAGTATACTGTCATTAATGCAAGCATCCTATCATGCATAATACATCAACTGAATATAAACAAATGCATAACAAAACAATATCATGAAATGGCAATTGAATACTTATCTTTATTTGTTTCGTGGGTAGACTCCTTCTTGAGCCTTCAGCTTCATCATCTTATTCATTCATAATAGCATCGTTTCTTATCCAAAAGCTAAGATGGATAAGAGGTTCTTCAAGAGTTCAGATCTTCATATTCCTCATCATTTGAGGGATCTTCTTTGGATGGTAAGAGCTTGATCTTCAGTTGCTCCCACCTTCTCTTCTCGAGCTTCTTCTTCTTGTGTGTTCTCTTCCCAAAGTATACTGAAGGTAATCACACATTCCTCGCATGAATGAATCCCATGATCCTGGGAGGCCATTCAAGGTGGCTATCACCACTTCTGCATTCTTCACTTCTTCTTTTACCGCTTCAAGTTGTTCTTTGATTTGAGAGACCCTAGTAAAGTATGACTGTATGGTCTCTGCATTCTGGATCTTCACATTCTTCAACTGGTTTCTTAAGGTCATCTTCTGATGTATGTTTTTCCCTTCAAAAAGCTTGGTCAAGGAATCAAACATTTTCGGTGTCTTTAGGGACGACACTTGTGGTACAAGTTGATTCGTGATTGAATCAACAATGATCTTCTTGCCCTTGACCAAGCTCTTCTTGTGTAAGGCTTCTAACCTCATCTCCCTCTGGAACTGGAACCTCTCTACTCATGTAGGTGTCCAATTCATTTTCTTCAGAGAGATCATATACTTCCATACTTGGAAGTTGTCAACTTCACCAAGCTTATCATCAAGCTGATGTGATAGATCACTTTGAAATGAGAACCTCAAATGAAAATAGCAAAGGATTAGATCTTACCGATTTGAGGTGTTCGTCCTAGTTCCGGAGATGGTTGATCCAGGGTTTGTCACAGAAACCCTAATTTTCAAAACTTGGAATCTTTTAGATTTGATTGGATAGACAGATACATCTCTTCAAATGGAGCTGTCCAATGTACTCCTTTTCTGAAAACAGTGGAGGGAAGCTCCCGGAACAGGAAGCCGTAGTTTTCCAATTTCTTCTGCATAAATGCCTGTCACTGTTTTTGTGATATCTCTAAAATTAATACTCCTCTATGTCTAAAATTTCTCACTGAGGTAACCTCACATGTCCCTGATCCAACACCATAGGTTTCATTAGAATTGGTTTCACCAATTGGGATTTACGATCCTTTTCCCAAGGTGACCTGTTACAGGACTGTTTAGAACAACGAAGTTGTATGGACTGCAACGTGTCACTGTTTCATCTTCTGGGTCTGAACATCAGACCACAGAAATTAAAGTTCATGCCCTTTCTGAAACAACTTTAGGAATTCTATTTGGACCTCTGTATCCCAAGATATAGCAATTCTTCCCAGGTGTCTTGTTTGGGGATGAATTATGGAAGAGGCTGGAACCCTAACTTGGAGGGATCATATCTCCCAGAATATAGAGAATCGGAGGCTGAATTTTGGACACAGTGTTCATAAGAATTTTATCTTTGGCCCCTATACATTTCAGCTTTTGATCCTTTTCCAATCTCAAGATATAGCGACTGTACCAAAACTTAGTAGTTTTAGTATTTAGGGTTTTTCTAGCTCGGGGTCAAACTAGGGTTTGACTTTCCTAGAGTTTCACCCAACCAAATTTATTGATCCAGGTCTCTAAACTTTGATTTTGATGAGGAGAACAATCCTATGTTGGGCTCACTCAAAAATTCCTCTTCTGTAGAAAGCCCTAATTTTCGCATCGAAAACTGAAAATGCTCGGAATCGAATTCTACTTCGACAGAAGGATGCGCCCTTCAATGGAGAGTCATCCTAGCATACTTTTGCTGATGGATTATGGAGAGAGACCCAAAAAGTATGAAGCCCTAGCTTCTGCAACTGCACAATGTCTTCTTCTCAGGTTACCTTTGATACCATGTTATATTTTTTATCATATAAGCTACCATTATGATCTTAGGATCTTTAACTAAGAGAATAACATGCACAACAATAAAACACAAGCACAACACAAGAGACAAGAGACACAAACAAATTTCCTCGGGGAAACCATAAAGGAGAAAACCCCGCAACTTCCTTAGAGATAGAATCAGCACCAAAGGTAAAACCCGAAAACATAAAGATGATCTCCCGACAACAACAGCCTCTCTCTCTCACACTGAGAGAGCTTCCCCTCTCTCACTCATGCGCTCCAATGAGTGAGTGTGTGTGTCCTAAATAGAGAGAATCACTCTCTATTTATATTCTTTCGTTCACTTGGAACCCACTCCATCATGTCGGCCTCACTTAACAATTACTTACTAGAGCCAACATCTCTAGGAGTGTCTAATAACCCTAGTGCCCCACCACTTGTGGGGACTTTGCCTCCTCCGACCAATAGGAGGGTAACACAATGGTGGGAACTATTGCCCCAACTTATAATGACTCATCTAGGGTCAACTTCACTAGAATAGTCTAATAACCCAAGGGCCCCATAACTATGGGGACTTTAACCCTTGACCAATAGGAGGGTTACCCACAATGACTTGACATGACTTTCTCATTATAGAAACTACCCGGAATAAACATCGGGGTATGACATGACTTAAGTACATCACAAATACATCTCGGAATAAACATCGGGTTACAATATAGAAGAAATACAGATGAATACATTATGAAGTTACAATTACATCAACATGCACAGTACTCAAAGTTGGAACAACCGACAAGGACGATACCAACTGAATGACTACAGCCGACTTCCCTGCCACATTCTCACAGTTTAAAGAAGGAATTCGACCAATCAATGAAGCCAAAGCACCAGAATGGCTAGATGCTAAGGTCAAAACTAGAGAATTCGACATCTCAAATGATGACTGACCAAAAATGGAAAAGATTGGAGACTACTGGAGTGAAGAGCAGACAACAGAAATAGTGAACCTCTTAAAAGAGTTCCAGGATGTATATTCCCAAGATTATACAGATCTTAAAGGTTTAGTCCATGAAATGGGTGAAATGAAAATTGACACTAAACCTGATGTTCGACCTGTGAAGAAAAGGCCATATAAGCTAGCTCATAAATACAAAGAGATAGTAAAAAAGGAGATTGATAACATGCTTGCAGCAGGCATCATCTACCCTATTGACTAGTCAGAATGGGCAAGTCCAATGGTTGTTCAACCTAAGAAACATGATCCAACCAAATTAAGAATTTGTGTCGACTTCAGGGAGCTAAATAAAGTGACACTAACAGACCCATTTCCAACTCCTTATGCAGATGAAATCTTAAATGAAGTTGCAGGACATGAATGCTACTCATTTACAGATGGATTCTCAGGTTATAACCAAGTGCCAATAGCTAAAGAAGATGAGAAAAAGACAACATTTGTATGTGAATTTGGTTCATTTGCTTACAAGGTTATGCCTTTTGGATTAAAGAATGCACCTGCAGTATTCTCTAGAATTGTGGTTAAAACATTCCAAGAATATATTTATGAAACCATGGCAATATACTTTGATGATTGGACAATATACTCCATGTTAAAAGATCATTGCAAGTGGCTAAGGCTTATGTTGGAAAGATGTCGACAAATCCAGTTAGCTTTAAACATCAAGAAGTGCATATTTGTGACCCCTATAGGGATACTGTTAGGACACATTGTCTGTAAGGAAGGAATTAAGGTCGAATTGGCAAAAATCAAAATTATCCTCAACCTCAAACCACCAGTAAACTCAAAACAAGTAAAGGTGTTACTTGGCCACACATGCTATTATCGAAAATTCATAAGATATTATTCAGATATGACCTATGCACTAGAAGAACTATCAAGGGAAGATAAAGAATTCAACTAGACAGAGGAATGTCACATATCATTTGAAAAACTAAAAAAAAAACTAGTCGAAGCACCAATCCTAAGGTTTCCAAACTGGTCAACTAAATTCCATGTCCACATCGACGCATCAGGTCTAGCAATAGGAGCAATCCTAACTCAGTCAGGAGATGATGGAATGGATTGTCCTATAGTTTACAGTAGCAGGAAACTAAACAAAGTCAAACGAAACTATTCGATGACAGAAAGAGAAGCATTAGGAATGGTCTTTGCACTACAAAAATATCGACATTATCTCCTAGCTAATCCATTTATCTTTTACACTGATCATCAGACATTAAAATACCTTGTGAATAAGCCTCTACACCATGGAAGAATTTGTCGATGGCTACTTCTATTGCAAGAATTGGAGTTCGAAGTCGTTGTCAGACCAAGTAAGTTAAATGTCGGTCCCGACCATTTATCTCGAATCGACATAGGAGAGGAACCGACAGGAGTCGAAGACGACTTACCAGATGCACATCTATTTCGAATAGAAGCAGTCCCAACAGAGTTAGAGGAAATAACTCAGTTTTTAGAAGATGGACACGCACCAGAAGGCATGAGTACCAAAAAGAAACAGATCTTAGCCATGAAAGTTGCACCTTATAGCCTCATAAATGGATTCCTGTACAAAATGGGTTTGGACGACGTCCTTAGAAGGTGTGTACTAGAACATGAAAGGAACACCATTATGCATGAAGCACATTATGGACCTGCAAGAGGACATTTCCAAGCATACACAACTGCAAAGAAAATCCAGCAATCAGGGTTATGGTGGTTGACACTTCACAAAGATTGCAAAAACTTTGTAAGCCAATGTGACAGATGCCAACGACTAGGTCGACCCCTGCCTAGCACATAAATGCCCTTGATCTCGGTAAACCCAAGTTTGACATTTGAAATTTGGGCCATCGACTTCATAGGACCATTTCCTATACCAGCAAAAAGAACAGGTGCAAGGTACATAATAACTGCAGTCGAATATGTAACCAAATGGGCAGAGGCAGAACCAGACGACACATGCTCTAGTGAGATAGCTGCTAAGTTTATCTATGAGAATATCATTACCAGATTTGGATGTCCATTAACCCTAATTAGCAACTAGGGACTATACTTTATCAATATAACTATCAAAACCCTAACAAACCAGTTCCAAATTGACCATAGTCGGAGTACAGCATACCATCCTCAGTCGAATGGAGCAATTGAAGCATTTAACAAAACATTAACAAAAGGACTAACCACAATATGTGATGCAGACAAAGACGACTGGGATGAGAAGATACTTGCAGTACTATGGGCATACAGAACAACATACAAACATTCAACCGACCAAACCCCCTTTCGACTAGTGTATGGACAAGAAGCAGTAGTTCCATTACATTTTCGACAACAAACACCTATTATCGCAAAGATTTTACATGTCGATGTCGAACAAGGAAGAAAGGACCAACTATTGCAACTAAGTAAACTCGAAGAACACCGACTAATGGCGATACAACATCAAGAAATCCAGAAACAGTAACAAAAAGCATGGCACGACAGAAACATCAAAAACAAAAACTTGTCGGTAGGAGACCTTGCTTTACTATACAATTGTCCGGTAAAAGGCAAACCTAAAAATCTCTATACAAAATGGATGGGATCCTAAGTTGTTGAAGAGATACATGCCAACGGATCAGTTCGACTAAATATGGCATAGTATTTCGGAAACTCATTAATGGAGCCCGACTAAAACGCTACAAAAAATAAAACAAACACATCTAAAAAAAAGCACATAACGACCATAATGGTTAAACAAAGACTATAAAAACCTAAAAATCCAAAAAGCAAATAGTATTGTTATACGCACAAAACTATGACAGGAAATCACCACTTCAACAACCGACATCATGCCCATCAACATAACACCATCGACCATTTTCACAATCGACATCGACCGACGACCTCGATAGTCCCATCGTGCATTCATGACTTCGAGCGCTAAAAGCAAATCACCATTAACGTACACTCAAGTGTTCTAGCTGGAACATCATGTCCGCCATTAATACACCCATCGACAAGAACATCCAACACATTCCCTATAAATACTGCACCACCAAAGGATCATTCACCGCAATTCAAACAGAGAGAGCATCATAGCAACCAGACGACTGAAACCAAGAGCACCGTAGTAAAACCGACCCCCAGACCGACAAGATGGCACCAAAACAGACTAGAGCCTCATCCAAGGCCAAGGAATTACAGACTGCAGAGACACCATTAGTGAGAAGATTAAAGAACATTAAGAATGCTAAGGTGCAGGAAGGCTCATGGGCCAAACTTTGGGCCGAGATAAAAGAATGGGCGTACGTCGATAAGAAGCCTACCCAAGCTGCAGAGAAAATACAACACAGTTCCATTGTAAATTATGCCAACGCGCTGCTCATGGCCAGCTTCGATGGCACAAAAGAAACAACAGTCAAGTTTGTCATAAGCCGGTACCACAATGGCCGACTTTACTTCGACCACCCGGTCGACATCTCTGGGGAAGTCGTTTCCCAATTAACAGGGCTATCAAACAAAGGAGACCCAGTACCAGTTGGTATAAAAGAAGGATTGGTCGAAGAATTAACAGGGTCGGCATTGAGTAAAAACTCGAAAGGACTAATGATTGGTCACAAAAAACATCGAATGCCACAGATTGTGGCCAAAATCATAGCTACTACACTCACAATGGTAGGTCATGGAAGTGACCTCAAACTAGATATGTTGGAAGCAGTAGACACCATTGCAACCAACGGAAAGATATACAGATGGGCTGAGTATGTCGCAGACATGATAAAAAACATCTGTGAGAAATGCCAAGAGACGGGAGGAATTATCAGGTTCCCATCCCTTATCTTATGGATAGTAATGTTCTCTATTTGCCCTGAAGGAGACAAAAACTTTCAAGAACCGACAAAATTCCATATGTGGAGATTCAAAGCGTTCTCCCAGAAAGGAACAATGAAGGAGCTTGTGAATGGGAAAGTGCTATTGGAAAGCTGGCTCTAGTAGCTAAAAGTTAGTACAACTAGATGGAGGGTGCCTCAGAACATCCGACGAAGTCTGCCTAAAAAGGCCCACATTTAGCTAGAGCTCGACCATACCGCGGTGCGGTAGATGCAGTGCGCTAAATCAAATGCAAAGACCCTCGACTATTATCTGTCAGTCGAAGAGATATTTTGGGAACCATCTTGACAGGCAGGAACGAAGATACCAATACCAACAAAAGCAAAGGTAATGGACTTCTCAATAGAGGAACCATTGACAGACCAAGAGAAGGAGGAGGATTATGAAATTAATCTATACATCAGTACCTTTGTGTCGGAGGAGGCACCGGTCGAAGGCACCGGTCGACTACAGATCATAATCAAGCCCTCGACGACATAAAGGGAAGAAACACATGCAAAATAGTAGGTAACCAATCCGACTGAAGAAAATCTCATCCCGACTCATACACCAAGGGAAGGGATAGAAACCGAAAATCCAGAGTATGCTGTCACCAAATAGATTATCACCAAATTGTTGAAGGAGAAAGCAGCTGCAAGAAAAAGAAAAAGAACACAGCCACAAGGGAAAGGTAAGCGCAAGCTTATCATTCCAGAGTCCTCAGATGATGACGAGGAACTGGCAGCTACGCCCCTCGACATAATAGAAGATGCTGCAGCAAACAAAGTGCCAATCGAAACCCAATTTCAGAAATTTGTCGAGGCAGGGGCACAACAAGGTCGACCAAAGAAGGTGAAGATCACACACACTTCGACGCCTGAAAATGTAGTAGATCTTGTGTCTACACCCCCACCTTTGTCTCCGACAAAAATAACAGAAGAGTTAGTACTAGAACAACTTTCAATAAGCCCACTTGACTTATGCAAAAGTGCTATGTCGGAGGCTGTGAAGGAAAAGTTCAACCAGGACAGAGACCTCTAGGCTTACATCGAAAAATTGCCTGAGATATTCACCAAGGTGTAGAATCTCTCTACCAAAGCACCTCTTTTCAAAGTTGGAGGATCCCGACTACCAGTTTCCCAACCTGGCCAAGTACTCTAGAGGCCAAAGACAGTGGCAATAATCATCTCGACATTTGAAAGGAACCCCGACAAAGAAGCTGAAGTTATCGCATGTCGGGTCACATCCATCACTCCGACTGACCCTGAACCCCAACCACTAGCTGCTGAACCGACCGAAGGTGAGGAAGAAGAAAATATGGAGGACATAAATCGAGAAATCGACCAACTGTTCTCTGACCTGGACTCACCTCCTCATATCGACAATCCACCACTCGACCACACTTCCACCAACCCAATCACACCGACCATTCACCAACACCATCACCACCACCCCCTAACTCAGAACCCTTAATTCAACCAGCTGCACCAGAACCACCGCCACCATTAGTAAATCACATCCACTTCTGAACCCTCTGCACCCAACCAACCAGAAGCACAACCAGATGCAACAGACATCCAACCGACTCAAACAAAAATACCATCAACCAATGCTGCACATCAAACATACAATCCAGACTCGACTCTTGCAGGTACATAGGTGCTGAAACAAGCAAAACCAGAGAAGCACAAAAAGAAGAAGGAGAAAAAGAATAAGGACCATCATGGACAGCCAACAATGGTCCACATCAATCTACTTGGGTTGATCACTGTGGTCGATGCAACCAAATTGAGAGATCCAAAGCTAGGACAACCACTGGAAGCACTAGCAGTCAAAGCAGAAACAAGGAACCAACACAGACGTAAGGAGCTAGACAACAAGGAAAAAGAACAAGTTAAGTTCCTTAACAAATGCAGGAACCTGGTCCAGTCTATGATACCAGGACCAGTAGAGGTCGACACCAACAAACCGCTAGAAAAAGCTTATCAGCTGTTTGAAAGCATGGTGTCGGCACTCCAAGCACAAATTCAGGACACTAAAGAGGAACAAAAAGAAGAAACCATTCGACTACTAATGGAGAAACACACAGCCTTTTCAGAAGCCTACAAAGTGTTGCAAGATCACATGGAGGAGTATGTTATCACGGAAGAAGGACTGTGAGATTGGCCTGCTTACTATGAGCAAGTCTATCAGCAAACTAAGCAGACCCGACAAGAGATCCAAGCACTCAAGAAGAGGAAAAGTATTGACGAAGCACTCAAAAGCACAATTGAAGATCAGATAGTGCTTGAAACAGCTAAACTATAGAAGCTCGAATGGGAAGCACATCAGTGGGTGCATCAAGCCATCCCAAACTTAGAAAAAGTAGACATCATCTTCCCGCAAATGAAACGACTCATAGAGACAGCAGAGGAAAAGGACCAGTTTATGGGTCCCGACATGGGAAAAATAGCTGAAATTTCCATTCAAGAGAAAATGTCGATCTTATCAAGTCAGACTACACTAACCATCGACATAGAGAAAATATTATAGAGTTGGACGGATTTCCAACATCACCTCGCAGTGACAGCCCCAGCAATTGTCGAAGTCTACGTACATAAAAGACCGACCACCAGACTTCACAGCCCATGAAGATCAAAGCACAAAATAATGACTACTTAGACAGACAAGGAAATTTTGGTACCTCCCTGTTTCTTCAGGACGAAGAAACGTTTTGTTCGTGGGGGAGATGTTGGAGGAGCAAGTCGGTATGTCAACTTGAACGATAGCCGACCTAATCGATCAGCCGACCAATTAGAGATTAGGTCGGCCACCTAAGGTTTTGTCGGTTGAGTGAACCGACAGGTAGTTATTTTGTAACTATTTGTAAATCGTATATATTAGGCTGTTGAGCCAGATGAGAACTCGGTTCAGTTCTCTGCATTGTATGGGCCCTCTCATGTTAATATAATCTATTATTCTATCTACTTGTTCTTATCTCTTGTCTCTGTTATGTATGTATGTTTTAGTATGTATTATTGGTAACCCTATGTGATCTGTGAGATTACAACAGGCCACCACATAGTTAATTCCTTTTTGTCAAAGATGGAGGGAGGGGGGGTCTAACTCAATAGAAGAGAGATTAATGATTGATGATGAGGAAAATGAGGGAGTGTGGGAAATTGACGAAGAAGAACAAGGTATTAATTATAATTTACCATTAATTCACATGTGAACTTGTTGATGGCTTGATCAACTTTGATCATCATTGTTATAATTGTTCCGGTGAACTCACTATTATTGGAGAGGACATGGTTGTTGCAATTACAAGGGGTCTAACACATATTTTTTTAGTGCAAAAATAGTGTTGGCATAAATGTGTTCCCATGGAACTTTTGGCCTTTGTGATAAGTTCAATCATGATGCTAGCACATGGACTTAGTATTAAGATATAGTATGGATCATTTAATGCCATGGGTATTATCATCATATTTGCTATTAGAAGAATACTAAACATTCTACATTTTTTAAAATAGATTTTCTCGTCTTTCATTACCGAAATATGATTAGACAACCTTTATTAAAATTGTATTTTTGGTGCATAAATGGATTCAACACCCTCGAATACCTTTATTGCAATTTGTATTGTGTAATGCTAACATTTGATATTTACAATTCCATCAATCTAAAATGATTCTTACCAGATTTTGTCAACTATGTTGATTTCACTTCTTGTTATTTTAAGTAGTAAAAAAAACCAATTCATACAGTGTTTAAAGTACACCTTTGCTAATTTATCCACCCTTAAATTAGCTCTGCCTTTGATGTGAACACATTGGATATTTGATGTAAAAATAATCATCGAATATTACAAGACATAAATGAATGTTTCACACTCTTGATTATAAATTTTGAATATTTTGATTATACTTATATACTAAATCTATAAATCAATGCAATAGTGAAATCAAAATCAATCAATCAATCTCTCTCTCTCTCTCTCTCTCTCTCTCTCTCTCTCTCTCTCTCTATATATATATATATATATATATATATATATATATATATATAAGATGGAACATCGCTCGGGAAACCCTCATGTACTTCCCCATTTTTTCAGGATGGTACCTAAGGTAAACTGTTGGCCTTGATTACGGGGCCTAACCCGATGGGGACATCGAGTGAGGCCCCTCCATAGCCACTCGAGGATTTGACCCCGAGACCTTCTGTTAGCGTAAACAACTCTCAACCACTTGAGCTAACCCACCGGGCTATATATATATATATATATATAGCAAACCTTGAGCAACTGTAATAGTTAATAATATATCTTTCCCTTTTGGGAGTGACCTGTCTTGAATATATTTACATAAACTAAAACCAAGGAATCAATTTTTTTAATCATATTTTGAGTATGATGATGATGGTGGTGGTTATTAATGTCCACTTAGACCAGATTTGGTCTACGCACCTTAAAAATGTAAGAAAACGCTTGAAATTGCAATATAATGTGGGTGTGAGCGAGGCATTCCAAGAGAAAGTGTTTTTCATCTTTAACCCTCTTAGTGTCACAAAATGACAAATTCTTTTGTCCCATGACCTCTTAGGATTCGTCCAATGATTTGTTTCACTGTGGAGCTTACAGAATTTGATCTTATTTTAGCAATTTTGAATTTATTTCTTATGCTAGTTTTTTTTCTCTTTTTTTCACAAGAACAGATATGCATATATTCATAAATAAGTTGTTGGAAAACTAGATAGCATAAAGAATACAATATTTTTCAAATTACAACAAAAATCCTTTATAGAGCTTTTCAACAAAAATAATAATTGTCCACGAAGCTTATGCTTGCTTGGAGAGCCTACTCTGTGCATATCATATCCATAGCTATATTGTTTTACATATTGGGCTAATATGAAAATACATGTAAAACTGCACATATAAAGGGATTAAAAAACATTTTTGTTGCCACTATGGCCTTCTTCCAGTGTCTATTCTTCTTTAACTTGCCCATGTTCCTCCCAATCTCTGTTGTGCATATTGAATTATAACGTTGTTTATTGTACTGTATCTTCATCAATAAAACACTCCTTCACTGAGGCAACTAAAATAATTGGGAAACCTGCAACATATTGTGAACCCTTAGCATAGGCTACTTTTCTTTTATAGTGCATCTTAGTATACGAAGCACGCTTATTATATTTAATCTTATGTTCCTACAATTTGTTTTCCATACTGTACTGCTTGTTTTCCTATTTTCCATTTGTGTTCTCAAATTGTCTATTATCTCATACCCTTAATTGGGCATGTCATTTGCCTTAATTTTTTTATTAATATCTTTGTTACTATCGTTTTCCATCTCAATGAGTTGAGTTTTGCCTATGTGTTAGGGTAAGAAAATTGAAGGGAGATTACTATTGAAGTTGCCCCCAAATTCAAGGTTTTTCTAATAAAAACAAGTTGTAGAATCCTGTGAGGGAAGAACTTAATGGAGATCACAAGGTTGAAACCTCGTCGTGGCCATGAAGCAACAACAAACGTCTAAACCTTGGATTGAACCCAATCTCCTCCAGAGGTCTCTCATGCCTAGTTTCCAAAACAAAGACAATGCAAATCTTAGCTACAAATATCCCACCTATGGACTGTGTGACATTGAATGCATTGTTTAAGGGAGAGTTCACCACTTAGAGCTAGACAGGACCATGGGAGAGAGCCTACACGAGGGGCATAAAAGATTATGCCTTCATGTAGTCTTATCCGAATGCACTTGTCAATTTTTCTGAAGCGACTCTCATGGAATTTCATAGTGGGTTTCATATATTGGTTAAGTGTTGTTTTGCTCATGAGAGGTCTCATGGTAACAATAAAACATTGGGTGCTTCTTCATTTTCCATCTATTGAACTTTTACTAGTCTTGTGGCCCGGTTTGCTAGCACATCCACTCTGCAATTATTGTTTAGGAAATTATGAAGCAATTGGAAGGTGCCAAGGGAATTAAGCATGCTTTGAAATCTCAACTTCATTCACCCTAAGGATTGTACCATCATTTTAGTGTTGTGTTTTTACAAGTCCTATTATTAAAGAAGAACCTCCAAATACAAGGGCATAATTTTATGGAAATTAGGAGGGAGAGGTCGAGGTAGAGGGCATGGATCTCCAACTAGTTATTTTTCATTCTCCTAATTCGCCATGCGAAGTTGATTTCTTCATTTCCTCTCGATCAAGAATGAGGCGTCGTGCATTTGCCACCCCTTCTTCTTTATGCTAGTTAAAACAAATAGATAATTTAAAAACGTTACAATCCCAAACTTTACAACTATATAAAAAAATAAATAAAAAAAATACATGTCTAAAATAAGAATTCTTTCCTATTCCAAAACCAAATGTCAAATGATTTCCAATTATTTCCAAATTCATAATAAACTTTTCACAAATTCATAATAAGCTTTTAATGTTGTATTGATCCCTTTTCGAATGCCATAATGAAAAAAAAACAGTAAAATATACCTAATTTCTCTCCCTGTTAAATAAATTTTATTATTTTTAAAAGATATATTCAAAGTATTGGATTGTTGCTTATTATACATTTCGTAAAGGTATGGATGTCTCCATGACAGGGAAAAGGGCAGACTAAATAAAGAGGGGAGACTTGGAACGCGTGGTTTTTTTCTTTGTTGTTGAAAGCGGAGCAGTCGACAGGTCAGGAAGAAGAGGAACGGAACTCATGGCAGGGGGGGCGACCGAGCAATCAGAAGAGACGGCTAAGGCCCTTCGGGACCTTCAGCTTCATCAACAATCTCACACAGATGGCCCTGAAAATGGATCTGTAAGTTCGTTGTTTTTCCATTCCCTACCTCATCGTTCATGCCCTTTCTATTTTTCCTCTTAGCAGGTGGTCAGCAGGTCGAATTTCAAGGAGTTACATAATACTCCCATTTATTGTTCATTTGAACTTTATATTTTTGTAGAGGTTAAGGTAAAACTATGAATTAGCCAATAAGTTTGATGATTGGTTGCAAAGATATCAAATTTCAAACACACTGTATAACCCTGGACTATACTCTGTAGGTTTCTCAGGTGGGGGACGGGTGCGGTGCTTTTAGAATTTTGGTTTTGGCATTACATGAGTGCGGCATAGTTTTCTTTTTTGAAATAAGAAAACTTTACAGATATAAACAAATGCATAGGGGAAAAATGTCTCTTACTGAAAGCTGTCTCATTTTATCAATCAGCGATTAATGAAATCAAACCTTCCCGAAGCATATCTTGATTAAAGACAGGCCAGGCCTGCTTGAGTACTTGTTATGTTTCTTTTCTCTTCAAGGAACAGATAGTTCATTATTTCTCTGAGACCACGATGTTAATTTTAGGCCAAATACCTTGGTCAATTCCATTGTTTAGCCATGAGTTATTGAATTTTATCGCTCTTTAGTTGTAGTTTATAAAATACAAAGAACGGCCTAATATGTCCTTATGACAGAAACAAAATGTGGACTAGAGGAGGTTTAAGAAGACGATCTAATATGGACATCCAACCCTTAAACACTCCACCAGTACGGTGTGTCATTGTGCTATAATGTTAATAAACACTCCACCACAAGAAAAAGTATCTGAGCACATTGCTAACACTTCCTCTCTTCGCCTTAAGTTTGATTGTGGACACACTACAGTCTTCAAACATCCGGCTTCTTGACGTTAGCTGAAGACATGAAACAATCAGAACGGAGAAAAGTTCTTTATATGGGAGGAAGAGGTTTTCTTTATTGCTTGAAGCAATGGATGATACGTAGATAAAATAGATAAAAAAATGCTGTACTATATTTTCAAGAGGATTATCAAATGACTTTGAAAAATAACACCGTGAACCAATTCTGAGCTAATGGGTAACGACAGGAGATTTACCATACTAGGATAAACTTATTGTTGTTAGGTCTCTTTTATGCATAGTTACAGCCTGCAGGTTTCATATAATTGTAGCTTGTCTTTATTTTTGTTGTAGGTGGTAATTCCAAACAATCGAGAGACCCCCTAAATGTGTTAAAAATTGTTGAGATGAAATCTTTACTTGGTCAAATACATATTTATCCACCTTTTTTACTTCTTTGCCCCTAAGTCAATTCTAAGGGGGGATGTTGGAGATATCAGATATGTTGGCTAATATTGACATAGTGGACATTAAGGCCCTAACAATCCGTCATTAATGTGGTGGTTAGAAGGTGGCTTTAGTGATCCCTCTTTATTATGGTGGTTAGAAGTTGGCCTAGTGGTCCGTAGTTAATTTGGTAGTTATGCTAGAGCTAATCAGTATATAAAGGGGTCCAGTACCGCATTGTATCATGTCATGTTGACACACAGGAGTAAAACATTGTTGTTTAGAGTAGAGTTTTATACTCCATGAGGGGGATAAAGCGTTGTTGTTCAGAGTGGAGTTTTGTATTCCACGAGGGTTTCTCCACTATACACCTGGTGTTGGTCTTTATGTGATGTTGTGCAATATGTGTTTAACCTTTTTCCACTGTTTCTAACATGGCATCAGAGCAAGTGAGTTGCCTTGTTATTTTACGAATCTAGTCCGCTTTCAAACTTGTTGTGGCACTAGATTCATCTTCACCCACAAATAAGATGTAAAGAATTACTTATCTTACTTCAGTTGTGAAAAAAGGGATGCAACACTTTGGGTTTGATATTTGTGGTAGTGAAGATTGTGAGCTTGTGTTATCATCAGGTCCATGAGCCTCTATTGTTCTGCAATTTATTACAATAAGTTTGAGAAAAAATATTGTTCATGTTTGATCTAAACTCTCCCTTTCTTAAGGAAACACAAGTTTCTATAGCATATCCTAGACACTCCACACAAGTCTTTGAGGCTTGTTTGCTATAGTTTTGGGTTATTATTTGTCATTGCCGCCTCCACTACTACACATCAATGTTACCGGAATCGGAATCAACAATAAATTGGCGAGTCAAAAGAGTCAAAGTGTTGAATTGGATCGGGAAAAAATTCGGAAAAAATTGACAAATACAAAAAATTAACTATATACACATATTTTGAATTAAAAAGGCATTTTTCATTGATATTTAAAGTAGCTATGTGCATATACTGCAAGATATCAATAGATGTCCAAAATATATCAATTCTCATACATAAGATGAGTCCAAATAGATAAATCTGAATCATTGCCTATATTGGGATCCTATTCATCAATAACATCCTGTGCCCCCCTCCTCTAGGTTCTAGCCATTGCCTTTACCTCGAATCTCGAAGTTGATCCTCCAAGGACATTAGTCAACACCCTACAATTTTGATGAAATTTTCTAATCCAAGCCTTAAATAAGGTAGAATTACAAAAAGTTTCTCATGCTTAATAAGTGATTTCGCTTGACTGAAGGGTATATTTTTATTAAGGTAATGACAAAGGAGTTCAATAGTCTTCACCACAACATCTGTTAGTTTTTATAACTCAGTTGGTCCTTCCCCATGATTTTGATGTCACATGGGAGGGACATAAGTTGTATTTTTCCTAGGGAACTTTTTTAATGTAAATTGTTTTATATTATTAAAGTGTCTTTTGTACTTTATAAACTAAAAGTGATTTTAAGTTGTGGGACCAAAAGAAGTGCATTTAATGTATTTAATATATTAAAGTGAATATGTGCATTAAATGAGAGTCCTCAGATAAAGCTAATCTCGTCCTTTGATTAAGTTGGTTGAGTTAGTTAGGGTTAGTTTGGCTGAGATAAAGTATAAAAGAATGTCTAGGGAAAAGAGAGAGACATCAGAAGAAGAAGACAAGAGAGAGAGAGAAATAAATTTCTTGGAGGAATTATGATTTGTGAGAGACTGATCATCAAACAAATTGAAGGCACTATTCCCAAGAAATCTGTAGCATTCATTGGACTGTACAGCCAGACCGTACAGTCATTATTGTAGACCGTACAAGCACCGAAATCGAGGCAGATTGCGGGAATGAATTTCGAGACAAAATTTTATGCATCTAATGCTGGGCAGAATCTGTACAGTTTGTACTTGGCACGAATCTTGAGAAAACTGTTGTGTACAGTATGCATGTGTGGGTTGACTGTGAGTATATTTAGCACATTTTTCAATGAAGATTTATAGATGAGGGTTTCTGAAATTGTTTTGATATTGTAGAAGAAATTCTGAGTTGTTGGATTTATGATTTCTCTCATAAATAAAATTCTTTCTTTGGGTTTTCTTCTGGTGAGGGTTTTCCCTGGGCTTGGCCCTAAATTTCTGTGTCGTCACACTTATCTTCAGATTAAAATTGAATGCATTTGTGTTTATGCTTAAACTATCAGACAAATTCATTTATGAATTATTAGTTCAGAAAAGTAATAAATCAGGTTCGCAGTCAAAGTGTTTGATAAAAGTCCAATAAAAGGTTTTGTGATTGTTTATCAATTTTTTTCAACATTAAGGTACATAGAGAGGTTAATGTGTTTGATTAAATGCCAATCCCTTATCTTCATACATGATAGAATCCAGTTGCAATCCTTAAATCCTGAAAACTGTTGAGTCTGTTGAATTTTGAATGGGATCTGAAATTTTGTTTTTTGCATATGAATTCCTATGAGGTTGGAATCACTCTCAAACATCCTAAAACAACTAATGGTAATATTAAAAATTTAAGTAAAAGGCTAGAAAATGAAAGATAAGGAGAATGTCACTCTTACTTTAAGAATTTTATATTACCATTATTATTGAACACCTCTAGTAGGCAGACACTCCAACAATAAAAATAATCACCAAAACCAGTCAAAATCGGTCTTAAAAACTTTTCCTAGGCACGCAGTTCAAAATTGGAGCTTTAAATCTCAAGTTAGGAAATTGCGAGTTTGATGCGCACTGAACCGAATTGACTCGTTTTGAGGGCTATTTGAGTCAAACTTGCAATTTTTTGAGTTTGACTTGCGATTTAGTTACATTACCATGCTCTTTCAAGCGGGGGTGAGAAGATGATTTGCGAGGTGCATTACAGTCAAGTGGCAGGGCATTTCGGCATGTGGCAATATTGCAAAAGTGCTTCTACTACCTAAAGCTTCAACAATATGTCAACAGGTATATCAAATCGTGCACCGCCTATGCCATTACCAATCCTGCCATCAAGAAACATGGGTTGTACACTCCTCTACCTACCCTGGATAGAGCATGGGAATTTATCTCCATGGACGACATGTCTTTCTGGCCTTCAACCAAGCATGGTAGTGACTACGTATTTCTGGTTGTTAATCAGTTCTCTAAGAAGGCCATTTTAACACCTTGTAAGAAGAGCATCACAACAAAACCCACTATTAAGTGTTGTTGTAAATGTAACTTCGAAAGATATTCTGTTGTATATTATTATTGTACCCACGTCGGAGATGTTTTTCCTCCGTTCGGGATGTCATTATTATATTTGGTCATTGAGGTAAAACCTCCATTGTAAGTCCGGGCAATAGTCCCCTTACGAATAACGTAAAATGTATTTTTTGAGCCTCCCTAGGCAAAGTTGGTCCTTCTAGGTCAAGAGGTTGGCCAAGTTAGGTTTTAGATCAAGTCACTTGAAGGGTATAAATAGGGAGCTGCCCTCCCTCATTTATACATACACTCACTCACTCAAGTTCGCATGAGGAGAGAGAGAAGACAAGTTCGCCAGAGGACAAAGAGAGAGAGAGCTGCAAAAGACTTTCTATTTTTGGGTTTTCCATCTTGTGATATTGTACTATTGACGAATCTATCTCTGAGGAAGTTTGCGGGGTTTTCTCCTTTATGGTTTCCCTGAGGAAAATCTTTGTCTTATGTATCTTGCTGTGCTTGTTGTTCTTTCAGTTAATGATCCTAATCAAATTGAATTAAAGTGCAAACTCTAGCATGGTATTAGAGCCACTCTGAAAGAAGGCACTGTGCAACAACGACAAACTAGGGCTTCCTAGTTCAAGGTCTTCTCTCCACAGATCATTAGAAAAAGAGGGCTGATCTAACTTGCCTTAGAAGGGTGCATCTTTTGGAGGAAGCAGAATCAAGTTTGAAGAATTTTCATTTTTGACCCATACACTTGTGTCGAGAGAAAACTAGGGCATCAAGCTTTTGGGTTTTCCTCCATCAATTTGGAAAAAGGAGTACATCAGGCAACTTGCCTTAGAGAGGCGCATCTTCCTGTCCAAACAAAAGTTTGAAATTCCTACTTTGGAAAATTAGGGTTTCTCTGACAAACCCTAGGCCATGCATCTTCCTGTCCAAACAAAAGTTTGAAATTCCTACTTTGGAAAATTAGGGTTTCTCTGACAAACACTAGGCCATCCAACTCTAGATTCAAGTTGGGCATCTCAAATTGGTAAGATCTATTTCATTACTATTTCCAATTGAGGTTCTCATATCAAGATTGTGAATCACACCAAGGTTGAGGATAAACTTGAGGGAGCAGATAACTTCCAAGCATGGAAGCATAGGATCTCTCTTATCTTTGAAGAAAATGATTTGGATAAATATATTTGTCACACCCCGGTTTTGACCCCGTTTGCATTAAAGATACATGATGTATAGATTGTAATAAATCGTGGTGTGGAGCTAAAGGCAAAAGCATCACCATTGATTTGGTTGTGTTATGTTTCGGCAATTGGGATCATTGCCGATGGTATATCGTGCTATTCGACAGATTATAGTTTGGCATCATGTAAATATGCACTCTAATTAAATGAACCTACAACCAGCTACGACGGTGCAATGATAATGAAAAGGGCATGATTTTCTAAGGATAAGGGGGGGGAATTATTAAACCTTGAGCCTATGGGGAAAAGCCATGTGTCGGACATTAAAAGCCCTGATGTTAGTTGGGGGCAGTTAATGCTGGGTAGTGGTGGGTGGCAGGTTTTCTCCCACGCACACTCCACCAGCTGGGTCATTCCTTTACGTGGGCAGGAAAACCTTGAGGGGATGTTTTCCACTCTCCCACCCCCCATCGTTTCTGTTCATCCTTTTGCACAGGCGGGGGTCTGGCTCATCCTCACGCAGACGATGGTCCTTTCACCTTCTCACACATAGGCTTTTGCGTCGTTTTACCCAGGCAGCGAGTGAGGAGCCGCTTCTTTTTCCACTGTCACCCATGATTTTCTTGGGTAGAGCCATTCACGTTCGGGAGGCGGTGTGTATGTGTGTTTCCATACCGATTTGGGGTTCGGCGTATGTGTTTTCCTTGCCCAGCTGAGAACCTGACTTTCCTCTTCCATTTTCGGGCTGTGCAATTGTCTAGTTGCCTCCTTGTTGAGACCGAGGTTGTTGTTTCCCCACATTGTTCGTTTGCTGTGGGTTCAATCACGTTTTGGCTTGCTGTGGCTATTGTTGAGTCGTTTTGGCCATGATAGGGCCAAGAACGACTCAGGAGTTGTTTTCCCCTGTCTAAGTTGTGAATTGCTTGTTTGGCTGCGTGTATGCAGTGGTTGGTCTTCGGACTGTGTTGGAGTGGGATGAGGGATTGATTTGCTTGATAAACCTGGTGTGTTTGGGGAAGCACACAGACAGAGCTAGAGGGCTGGCTTTCTTCTCCACAACCCCGAGGTAGCATTGGAAAGGGAGGTCAGGGCCTGAGGGACTGTGTAGCAGAGAAGGGACTGATTTTCTGGTGTTGGGTGTGTGTGGGTGTCCTAGAAGTTAGGCTAGTTCTGGTGTAGGTGTCCTTAGCTCTTCAAGGAGCTCACCAGCTTAGCATTCAGCTTTTCCCAGCTCCTTGATAGCCTGATAAACCCTACTGTGTTGGCTTGGCTGATTTGTGTACCTTGGCTATGTGTAAGCCTGCTTAGTCCCTTATTCCTTGGGGAATCATGCCCAGTTCGGGGGTGGCAGTGTTGTTGAGAGATTGATGAGCACGTTGGCCTATGGTTGGGTGGAACGTTGCAGCGACGTAGCTGGTTGTGGGACGACTTCTTTATAAAGATGAGTATTATTGACCATTTCGTCTCTGCAATTATATTTGATGTTTAATGAATTATGATGAACATGTTGAATGCCTGAATGCATGTATGGTTGCTTCCGCTGTGTATGTGAATGACTATGCATCTTAGCATGTTTTATGTTTTAAGCATTTTATTTCAGCATTTTATGTATGTTCATGTTCATGGGGCTAGTTACCCGGTTGTTTACGGTTATGGTAGCGTCCTCTTCGCCAGTCAGAGGGTCGGGGACGTTACAATATTAGTGGGGAAGTTCCAGCACCAGGGGGAGATGAAGCAAAGGCTATCCACAAGAACTTGGTCAAGGCCAAGAGAATTATTGCATATTCCATTAAAGATCATCTCATTCCTCACGTGGCATCCTTGAAGACACCCAAGGAGATGTTCAATGCTTTGACAACATTATTCGAAGGAAAGAACATCAACCAGAAGATGACGTTAAGGAACCATCCCAATAATGTGAAGATCGAAAACTTAGAGACCATACAATCCTACTTCACAAGGGTCGCTCAAATCAAGGGACAACTTGAAGTAGTTGAAGAAAAGGTAGAAGAAGGAGAGATTGTTATGACCACCCTGAATGGCCTCCCAAGATCATGGGACTCATTCATTCAAGGATTATGTGTCATGAAGAAGCTGATCACTTTCAACAGACTATGGGAACAATGCGTTCAAGAAGAAGCTTGCCTAATAACAAGAGAAGAGAAGATCAGAACAAACGATGATCAAGCTTTCATAATTCACACTAGAAGAAATCACAACAAGAGGGAGGACCATCATCACAGAAGACAAAGGAAACCCATAAGAGATCTATCCAATAGATCTTACACATGTGATGAGAAGGGACATTACTCCAAAAATTGTCCTAGAAACAAAAGTTCCTCCAACAAGAAGACTAATAAGAAAAGACATCATGCTCACATTGTTGAAGAGGTTGAACTAGAAAAGAAAAGAACAAAAGAAGATTCGTCAAGTGATGAGGAATATGTACTTTAATCCATAAGGATTCAACCCATGATAAAGAAGAACTTTTTATCCATCTCAGTATTTGGATAAGAAGGGATGCAATTGTGAATGAAGAAGTGAAACTCAGATTCATAACTAGTACACAATCCATGTGATCTATGGTATAGAAGACTTGCTCAGCATAAGCAAATCCTCAGAATCAGACAATGGAGTAAAGCACATTGTTAGAGACTCCAACAATTCTTGCAAGGAGACAAGGACTAGGAGGGAGTCTACCAAACAAACAAAGATAAGTGTTTAATTGTCATTTCCTATACATCTATTTAAATGATATTGTTCAGTTGTGTTCCTAGATTTAGGAAATGTATTATGCATATTTGAGTGTTTGCATTTATGAACAGTATACTACTAACTTGCATGTGATGGGTAAGTAGCTTATGGTGTTGTACAACATTCCATTGCTACTTATCTAGAATGAAATCTCTCTGTTGACATATTGGTAGTAGTGCACACTCTTAATAATGTTATAGTAGAGATGGAAGGCATTTAGAAAGTTACCATATATGATGAATGTTGTAGCATTGGCTAAGATGTTGCATGACTGTGTGACATATATCTCTATGCATAAGAATTTGTTGTTATGAAATGTTTCTAATCATGTAACTGAATTTGACTTGTAGGAAGGATCATATGCAATCACCTACAAAGAAGAATGATGAGGCTTGTTTCGAAGAACAAGTGATGATGGATCAACCATAACATTCAAATAAGATTCACTCCAACAAAATGAAGAGGAACCTGAAGCTCCCAGGGACAAAGACACCATGACAGAAGAAAGAACTTCTGAAGAACCATGATATGACCGAATCGTAGAGAGTGGTAGATCCACCTCAAAAGGTGAACACCCACAAGAGAAGACCAGCTTGGGAACGAGAGATCATCCAAGATGAAGAAAAGTATGGTGCTCCAGATGGGACTTACAAAAAGTAAGAGGCCTCAGACACACTCTAGTTATGTGGCACTATTGTGTGACATCATTGATGCAGATCCTTCCATTTATAAAGAAGCAACCGAGAAGAAATGGAAGGAGGCTATGATCAAGGTCTTCTCTCCACAGATCATTAGAAAAAGAGGGCTAAGCTAACTTGCCTTAGGAGGGTGCATCTTTTGGAGGAAGCAGAATCAAGTTTGAAGAATTTTCATTTTTGACCCAGACACTCGTGGCGAGAGAAAACTAGGGCATCAAGCTTTTGGGGTTTTATTCCATCAATTTGTAAAAAGGAGTACATCAGGAAACTTGCCTTAGAGAGGCACATCTTCTTGTCTAAACAGAAGTTTGGAATTCCTACTTTGGAAAATTAGTGTTTCTCTGACAAACTCGAGGCCATCCAGCTCCAGAACCAGGTTGGGCATCTCAAATTGGTAAGATCTATTTCATTGCTAAATCCATTTGAGGTTCTCATATCAAGATGATGAATCACACCAAGGTTGAGGATAAACTCGAGGGAGCAGATAACTTCCAAGCATGGAAGTATAGGATCTCTCTTATCTTTTAAGAAAATGATTTGGACAAATATATTATGAGGAAGTTCTAGCACCAGAGGGAGATGAAGCAAAGGCTATCCACAAGAAGAACTTGGTCAAGGCCAAGAGAATTGTTGCAGATTCCATTAAAGATCATCTCATTCCTCACGTGTCATCCTTGAAGACACCCAAGGAGATGTTCAATGCTTTGACAACATTATTTGAAGGAAAGAACATCAACCGGAAGATGACATTAAGGATCCATCTCAAGAATGTGAAGATCCAAAACTTAGAGACCATACGATCCTACTTCACAAGGGTCACTCAAATCAAGGAACAACTTGAAGTAGTTGAAGAAAAGGTAGAAGAAGGAGAGATTGTTATGACCACCTTGAATGGCCTCCCAAGATCATGGGACTCATTCATTCAAGGATTATGTGTCAGGAAGAAGCTGATCACTTTCAACAGACTATGGGAAGAATGCGCTCAAGAAGAAGCTCGCTTAATAACAAGAGAAGAGAAGATCAGAACAAATGATATCAAGCTCTCACAGTTGACACTAGAAGAAATCACAACAAGAGGGAGGACCATCATCACAGAAGACAAAGGAAACCTAGAAGAGATCTATCCAATATCAGATCTTACACATGTGATGAGAAGGGACACTACTCCAGAAATTGTCCCAGAAACAAAGGTTCCTCCAACAAGAAGACTAACAAGAAAATACATCATGCTCACATTGCCGAAGAGGTTGAACCAGAAAAAAAGAGAACAAAAGAAGATTCGTTAAGTGATGAGGAATATGTACTTCAATCCAGAAGGATTCAATCCATGATAAAGAAGAACTTCTTATCCATCTAAGTATTTGGATAAGAAGGGAAGCATTTGTGAATGAAGAAGTGACACTCAGATTCAGATTGAGTACACAATCCATGTGATCTATGGTATAGAAGACTTGCTCAGCATAAGCAAGTCCTCAGAATCAGACAATGGAGTAAAGCACATTGTCAGAGACTCCAACAATTCTTGCAAGGAGACAAGGACTAAGAGGGATCCTACCAAACAAACAAAGATAAGTTTTTAATTGTCATTTCCTATACATCTACTTACTTGATGATATTGTTCAGTTGTTATCCTAGATTTTGGAAATGTATTATGCATATTTTAGTGTTTGCATTTATGAATAGTATACTACTAACTTGCATGTGATGGGCAAGTAGCTTATGGTGTTGTACAACATTCCATTGCTACTTATCTAGAATGAATTCTCTCTGCTGACATATTGGTAGTAGTGCACACTCTCAATAATGTTATAGTAGAGGCCTCATACACACTCCAGTTATGTGGCACTATTGTGTGACATCATTGATGCAGATCCTTCCATTTATTAAGAAGCAGCCGAGAAGAAATGGAAGGAGGCAATGATCAAGGTCTTCTCTCCATAGATCATTAGAAAAAGAGGGTTAAGCTAACTTGCCTTAGGAGGGTGCATCTTTTGGAGGAAGCAGAATCAAGTTTCAAGAATTTTCATTTTTGACCCAGACACTCGTGTCAAGAGAAAACTAGGGCATCAAGCTTTTGGGGTTTTCCTCCATTAATTTGGAAAAAGGAGTACATCAAGCAACTCGCCTTAGAGAGGTGCATCTTCCTGTCATCTTCTTGTCCAAACAAAAGTTTGAAATTCCTATTTTGGAAAATTAGGGTTTCTCTGACAAACCTTAGGCCATCTAGCTCTAGAACTGGATTGGGCATCTCAAATTGGTAAGATCTATTTCATTGCTATTTCCATTTGAGGTTCTCATATCAAGATGATGAATCACACCAAGGTTGAGGATAAACTTGAGGGAACAGATAACTTCCAAGCATGGAAATACATGATCTCTCCTATCTTTGAAGAAAATGATTTGGACAGATATATTAGTGAGGAAGTTCCAGCACTAGAGGGAGATGAAGCAAAGGCTATCCACAAGAAGAACTTGGTCAAGGCCAAGAGAATTATTGCAGATTCTATTAAAGATCATCTCATTCCACACGTGTCATCCTTGAAGACACCCAAGGAGATGTTCAATGCTTTGACAACATTATTCGAAGGAAAGAACATCAACCCGAAAATGACATTAAGGAACCATCTCAAGAATGCGAAGATCCAAAACTTAGAGACCATACAATCCTACTTCACAAGGGTTGCTCAAATCAAGGAACAACTTGAAGCAGTTGAAGAAAAGGTAGAAGGAGAGATTGTTATGACCACCTTGAATGGCCTCCCAAGATCACGGGACTCATTCATTCAAGGAATATGTGCTAGGAAGAAGCTGATCACTTTCAACAGGCTATGGGAAGAATGCGCTCAAGAAGAAGCTCGCCTAATAACAAGAGAAGAGAAGATGGGAACAAATGACGATCAAGCTCCCACAGTTCACACTAGAAGAAATCACAATAAGAGGGAGGACCATCATCACAGAAGACAAAGGAAACCCAAAAGAGATCTATCCAATATCAGATCTTACACATGTGATGAGAAGGGACACTAGTCTAGAAATTGTCCTAGACACAAAGGTTCCTCCATGCATAAGAATTTGTTGTTATGAAATGTTTCTAATCATGCAACTGAATTTGAATTGTAGGAAGGATCATATGCAATCACCTACAAAGAAGAATGATGAGGCTTGTTTCGAAGAACAAGTGATCATGGATCAACCATAACATTCAAATAAGATTCACTCCAACAAAATGAGGAACCTGAAGCTCCCAGAGACAAAGGCACCATGATATGACCGAATCATAGAGAGCGGTAGATCCACCTCAAAAGGTGAACCCCACAAGAGAAGACCAGCTTGTGAACGAGAGATCATCCAAGATGAAGAAAAGTATGGTGCTCCAGATGGGACTTATAGAAAGTAAGAGGTCTCAGACACACTCCAGTTATGTGGCACTATTGTGTGACATGATTGATGCAGATCCTTCCATTTTGAAGAAGCAGCCGAGAAGAAATGGAAGGAGGCTATGATCAAAGAGTACCAATTGATCATGGAGAATGATGTCTAGGATGCTGTTCCGAGACCTGAAGGGAACTCCGTAGTGTCTTCCATGTGGATCTACAAGATAAAGCATGTAGCAAATGGCAACATCAAGAAATACAATGCAAGGTTCGTTGTTTCTCTCAGAAAGAGAGTAGATTATGGCGAGACATGCTCGATTGACCAGACACACTTCTCCAGTAAAGTAGAAGTGCATATCGAGTAGAGAACCACATGTGCATTGAAGGCTTTGTACAAGATTAGAAGGCACCCATGGCACAACACATACAATTGCTTGAAGATCACCTAGAGTGATGGAGATCTCAATCTTTGCACAAGGTTGAAGATAGAAGCTTGCAGAGGACGAGAAACTCATAGATGGGTGCAAGAGGAACTTTCAATAAAGTTCGCGATGAAGGATCTCCGTATCGTGTGATCTTGAGGGATGACATAGATGGATACATAGAAGATCAGTAGCAGAGGAGGAAACCTGTCACTCCAGTACAGAATGACCCGATGCAAGAAGTACAAGATGCAGAGGGAGGATGGTGCTCTGCTTTAGAGGGAGTGACTACAGTAGATCTCAAAGTTCAAGAATCTTGACATGATTCTTGGGATTAGAGGTGTGGTAGAGTTAAGAGGAGATTTTCCTTCGCTAAGGAAAATACACGGTTGAGATATTGGATTGCGAGGCTACACTGATGGCATCAAACTTGAAGTTGTTGCATGATCCTACTTCACAGACAGTTGATGCCACAGTCTACATGCAAATGATTGGTTTGTTGATGTACTTGACGAACACGAGACGAGACATATGCTATCTTGGGAACACATTGAGTCTGTTTCTAACAGATACGAGACATGTTCACCTAGTTGCTGCAAAGCACGTGCTGAGGTATGTGGAGGGTGCGAATGATTACGACCTCAAATATGCAAGAGATTAGAGGATTTGCTTGCAGGATATGTTCATTTAGATTGGGTTAGTAATGCTATAGATTGGCTTTAGAAGCTACTTGCAGGATCGTTCGATGTCGAGTTAGAGATGACTTGTGTGTCAGAGCACATCGAGATCAAGTATCACTATATCTCGGATACGGTGCAGAGAGGAGTAGTGAAGCTCCAGTATGTAGTGACAGACGAGCCAATAGCCGGTGTGTTTACCGAGCCATTAGTCAGAGTGATGTTTGAATACTTTAGAGATAAGCTTGGTGTCAGCCAGATTGAGGTCCCTAGAAAAAGGGAGTGATGAGTTCTCGCATGGTGGAAGACGCAGCTGGTCCTCGGGACGTAATGCACCTGGGGTGCTCCTGGCTGTGCTCCCATGCTGGAGATGATGAAAGCCTGGAAGACACAGATGCGCTAGAGCGAGTTCTCGCATGGTGGAAGACGCAGGTGGTCCTTGGGATGTAATGCACTTGAGGTGCTCCTGGTTGTGCTCCTATGCCTAGGCTGTTCTCGCATGGTGGAAGACACAGGTGGTCCTTGGGACGTAATGCATCTGGGGTGCTCCTGGCGTGCTCCCATGCTAGTAGACGTGGGTTGACCGTTGAGAGACGTAATGCACCTTGGGTGCTCCTAGGTGTTCTCGCATGGTGGAAGACGGAGGTGGTCCTTGGGACGTAATGCACCTCGGGTGCTCCTATGCTGGTAGACACGGGTTGACCGTTGAGAGACGTAATGCACCTTGGGTGCTCCTAGATACTCTCGCATGGTGGAAGACGTAGGTGGTCCTTGGGACGTAATGCACCTAGGGTGCTCTTGGATGTGCTCCCATGCTGGTAGAATATAGGTGGTTTATTGAACATGAGGTGTGCATATGGGCTGCCCTCCGTGTGTGACGATGAGATGATTTGGATATGATGAGACAACGGTAGGAGTTGTAGGTGATTGCTATTGGCAATGTAATGTATGGTCCTGGGTTGTACCTACGTGATGACTTGCTCGTGGATTTGATGAAGACCTAGATGCGGGCTAGGTCTACACCCAGCATGAAAAAGGGCCGGCTCTGTAGAAACTTCTTATGACGGATAGATTCAGAAGATGTCACTAATCAACGATCGACAAGATGAGGACTATAGCAGCAACGACTATGGTGATCAAACGATGATGATGTGTCCAGAAGCGGGTCTACACCCAGCATGAAAAAGGGCCGGCTCTGTAGAAACTTCTTATGACGGATAGATTCAGAAGATGTCACTAATCAACGATCGACAAGATGAGGACTAT
>LPNX010954387.1:879571-921053 GCA_001517045.1 Pseudotsuga menziesii
CGTGTCCAGAAGTGTTGATGACTGTGGCGAGAGAATACCTTCCTAGTTTAGAGGGAGTGTTTTTGTAAATGTAACTTTGGAAGATATTCTGTTGTATATTATTATTGTATTTTTTCAGAGATGTTTTTTCTCCGTTTGGGATGTTGTTATTATGTTTGGTCATTGAGGTAAAACCTCTGTTGTAAGTCGAGGCAATAGTCCCCAGAAGAATAATGTAAAATGTATTTTTTGAGTCTCCCTAGGAGAAGTCGGCCCTACTAGGTCAAGAGGTCGACCCAATTAGGTTTTAGGTGAAGTCACTTGAAGGGTATAATGAGGGAGGCACCCTCCCTCATTTATACATACACTTACTCACTCAAGTTCACATGAGGAGAGAGAGAAGACAAGTTCGCTTGAGGAGAAAGAGAGAGAGCTGCAAAAGACTCTCTTCTTTTGGGTTTTCCATCTTGCAATATTGTTCTAGTGATGAATCTATCTCTGAGGGAGTTTGCAGGTTTTTCTCCTTTATGGTTTCCCCGAGGAAAATCTTTGTGTCTTGTGTATCATGCTGTGCTTGTTGTTCTTTCAGCCAAAGATCCTAATCAAATTGAATTTAAGTCCAAACTCTAACATTAAGCTCTTCTTTGACTGTGTTTGGGTTTAGTTTAGGCTCCCACTGACCATTATTTTAGATTGACCATACATTCTTGAATACTTTTTGGCCCAACCTATGGTCGATGATGGACACCAAGCTAACTAAATCGATTTCCTTCTACCCCTAAATCGATGGATAGACAAAGGTAGTCCTCATGATGATTGTGCATATCCTGAGAATGTTAAACTCCAAACATCTATGCTGATGGGATGAGAGCCTTCCTTATGTTCAACATAGCTACAATAGAGACCCTCATTTATTAGCCACAACTTGTTTCAGGTGTGCTTGGGGTTCCAACTATTATCTCTAGTTGACGTAGCATTGCCCATTGTGTATACACAGGAAGAATCCTCCCATGTTGAAACTGAGGTTGATTGGCAAGCCAAACTTGTTAAGTGGATCCAATAGGTCCAATAGCAAGTTTATGATATTTTGTAGAAAGCTAATGCCAAGTTTAAGTAGTGACACGATCAACATTTTGTTCCACACAAGTTTCAAGTGGGAGATAAGGTATGGTTGCATTTGCAGAAAGAGCGCCGTACAGGGCCCCATTAGAAGCTCTACTCAATCTGATATGGTCATTACATCATCACCAAGGATGTGGGTGCGAATGCTTTTGAAATAGGTATCCCCCCTCTCCTTCGCTTGCACCCTGTATTTAATGTGGAGCTGCTTTGACCATATTTTTCCGCCTCCCTTGGACACCTACGAGGTGGTTGAGCACTTGTCCCCTACAAAACTCAATCGTGACTACATTGAGTAGGCAATACTTGATTGCATCATGAACATTGAGATGAAGGGTACCCATTAACAACACATCCTATTGTATTGGGTTATCAAAGCAGGGCTACTTCTTCAGTATGGTGTGTGGCTTGCCGGGAGTAAGATTCAGTAGAAATTTTCCTAGTTGGTGGAGGAACTTGATGCAATGGGCACCATTGCTCCCTGATTTGGGACGACTGATCTAGGTGGATACTAGTGGCCACCACTTTGTTGCACTTGTTTAGAATGGTTCCACATCTTGGTAGTTTTTCTACATTTTTTCAGGTCCTAAACTTTCAGTGCATTTTTGACTATCTAAATATTGTGTTTTGGCCCTGCAATGGCTTCGGGTTGCTGAAGGCTTTCCTATGCTTCGATTGAATTTGTTCATCTCCTTCAAATCTTTCCAACGGGCTATTGTGTGCCTCAAATGGAGTTTGTATTCTTGTGATGTTGACGTATCAACAAGACTCTTCAGGTTCCTCAATTCATTTTGCCCCTTCATCTCCTATTGTTAGGGTTTAGGATCTTTAGGGTTTTAGCCTCTTAGGGTTTCACACTTTATGTTAAAAGGCACTTTTGGCCTCTTGTAATGTCTTCTTCTGAATGAGCATTGCCGACACTTCTCTTTTCAGAGAGAAGTTACCGCCATTCTAGCTAGTTTGTATTGTTTTGCAGTTTACGATGTTGTTCCGTTTCATTTGTTAATAGAATTTGGCTTTTGCTGTACTACTGTGCTCTCTTCAATATCTTTGTGTGTGTGTATGTGTGTTTAGATTTTATATTTCTGCCTTCATTTCGTTCTCTAGATAATCCAAATTGCAAGTTCTATCTGGGAGAAGTTGAGTGCATTGTAGGAGGCCAGCTAAAACTGTTTGCAATTCTTTTATTCAACGGCACTAGGGATTAGGAGAGCCACACCCCAGAGAAAATACATTGTCAGAAATAAACTGTCGCGCACCATAGAAAAACATGTAGAACAGGCTGTAAAGGGGCCACAAGTGACAAATCTGCACACTCTTAAGGAGGGCCGAGCATGGGATTGTGGAGGAAAAACCTTTCTGCAGAAGAAATGTGCACAGTTCACAATGTAGCAAATGTTTGGAGAGGAGCTGATTTTGGGGCTTACAAGGAGCAAATCCAATCACAACAGCTATACCAGATCTTCGAAAAAGTGTTACGAGGTGCATTAAGTAACTCATTAATGGTTTGCTTTAAGTAGCCCACTAATGGTGTAGTATGTCAAGATTAACCATTATAACACTACCATTCCCCCCTTAAACTTGACGTGGTGACCAAAAGAAGCAAAAGTGGCAAAATAAAACAACCCTTGAGACCATGGGTCATTCACTAAAGGTGTTGACATATCATCACTTATATATTTGAGCAAGTAAATATTATATCCCAACAGATTGATACCTGAGCGTTCTTTTTATCTTGTCTTTGCAAACAGACAGAAAGTGTGAGTTGTGATCTCTTTTCACAAGATGTGGCAGATTGTATTCATGAGTTTTTTATCAAAAATCCAAGTTTCAAGAAACAAGTAGGAAGTAGGAACAAATAAGGGAGATGTATGCGATAGGGCTATATGAAAATTCTCGCATGCAAACTTGTTAGAGTAAAATTAACCAATATACTTTTAATGCCAATTGTTGGTATAGCATCCACAAACTTCTTAGCAGACGTTCAAGCGATTATTTTCTTTCTACTGTCAGAGATTCAGAGCATTGTTCTTTACATACTAACACAGCATTCATTCCAATAAAATATCGGAGAAGTTTAAGTCTTTGAGACTGGGAATTTTATGTGAATATTTTTTACATTGGAGGAGACCTTTTTTCTAATGTTGTAATTAATTCTTTTGTTTCTTTGGTGAAATATGGGAAATATTTAGGAACCAGTAGAGGCAAAGAAAAAGAAGAAGAAAAAAAAGAAACCTGCAGTGCGTGAGGAAGACTCTTCAGGTTCAGCATCTTTAAATGCCACACATGAAGCAGCCACTACTGTAGGGGTCATGGGAGATGATAACACAAAAGAGGGAAAAAGGGACAATGGAACCTTGGATGGGTCATCAGGTTATAACTTATTTACTATTTCTCACATTTTTTCTGTTTGTTGTTCTATCAGGAATGTATGACTGTTTAGTTCCTTCTTCTTGTACAATGTTGTAATATTCTGCAAGACTGGTGTGTGAACTGTGTATAATTTACTAGTTTTGTTACTCTTTGCATTTAGAATTTAGAAATCCATCATTAAATGTTTTGAGCCTGTTCTGACAGCCAGGTCTAGTACTCCCCTTGATTGCTTTCCTTGAATGTTGTCACAAATAAGGCTGCTGGGGAACTTCAGGACTTGTACCATTCTATCAATCGGAAAAACCCTTAGTTATTGCAGGGTGTCTGCATGACTATATAGTATAAAGTCTATGTATCATTTACGTTGTTCTGATATAGTAATGTGGAATCCCTCTCATGTTTCTGTCATTTTGAAGTTTCCCTCTCACGTTTCTGTCATTTTGAAGTACATTCAGGAAACTATTTCTCATTTTCTAAACAACCACGTGCTTAAGTCGTTTATCAAGGACAACTGAAGTAATGCCAAATCAGTGAATCACCTACAAGATTGTGGGAAATAATGAAGAAATCACTTTCTGGAGATGAAGGATGGTTTCAGGTTTTGTTTTGTTGATTTACAAATGGGTTGAAGGGCCACTCTGTATGCATGCATGCACATGTGCCTACTGTCATTTGCGTGGGCGTGGAAGTGTCTGCATTATTTTCTTGAAATTACTATCAGGGATGTATCTCTAATGAACACAATATATATGTAAATGTTAAATAAATAAATAGTAACGAATAATTATAAATAAAGATTAATAATAATAATATTTAACACATGTATTAATTAAAGGACATGTCTTATTAACCATGGTGACCAGTCAATACGCATATATGTATACCATCCGATGGCATTGTAATCATATCTCTTATTCATTACACAATTTATTATATATATTTGGCCTTTATGGATTTTAACCTGTTATCCTTTTTATATTGGATATTTACTAAATGAACCATGTTCATATTTGGGAAATGAATTATGTTAGTTTCATTTGGTATTTAGAGCATGAGACGAGAAGTAAATACAAGCATGAGAAAGAAAGGAAGTTTCCACATATTTGGAGGTGTGTTTTCCATTTGAGAACTTTTGGGTGTAAGGACTGCAGCTGTTTGGAGCGAGAGTGAAGTAGAGTGCAAAGCGGGAAGTGGGACTGCGAAGTGCTAATTTCCAAACGACTTAGAGAGCAAAGCATTCGAAGAGTTTTATTTATAGAATATATATATTTATATATTTTGAAGCATATATATTAAAAAAAGCATGCAGAATGGTGAATTAGTTGCAGAAAATATGAAAATATATACCTTTGTAGTAGATTAATGATAATCATTAAGCATCAACCAAAGACATCAAAGATCTCAAAATCATAACTTATAGCATTATCATCAAATGATCGACCATAATATCGACCTTCATGTTTCATGTTTCAAGTTTCAACAGAACATTTGTCATCAACAAACTGCAAGAGATAACATCAATCATGAAATGAAGCAAAGCATCATGACCAAAGAGTTGTAATATGCCATCTGTTACTGGTTGAAATGGCAGTCCAAGCCACCGGTAAGCATATGAGGATGAAATGACCACTGTCACCTTAGTCAACTTCTCCCAATTAATTCGGAAGCCTAAGCCTCCTAGGGGAGAGCCCTATTTCGACTCTGTAAAGACATTAAACACCCAAAATATTCTCCTTCGAGGTTGTTAGTGATCAGTGCCTAATGGAGTCTAATAATTAGTAAGAAGGATGTACTACGTGTGTTAGGGGAATAACATTAGTGTATTCAGTGACACAATGTGGTGACCACTAGGTAGTGTCGTACAAAAGTGCAGGATGAGCAAATTAGCAGCCAATCACTTGTAATGCAAAATCATAATATTAACAAGTATAATATAACTGTCCTTTATTAGTAGCTTTAACAAGGCAGGAACAGCTGTACAACCCATGTATCAGTTGTGTATCAACATTCAACACATGCATTTAGTTGACATAGCTAACACAAGGTCTGAAATAGATGTGCATGTGTGTAATCATGTGCAACAGTATTATTTGAACCAGCAGTAAGTATTAGTATAGCAGCAGAATCATAAAAAATATGCAGCAATTATGGTATCAGTAAGGTATAACAATATTTATGACAGCATAAGAAGTTTGGAATTCAGCAAACCATGGCAGTGGCGTTCATTATCATATTGCAAGAAATAAGCACCATAAGTTATGTGTCAAAGCCTGTGTGTATGCAGCATGTTTCAGTCATCATCCATAGCATATTATAGCAGCAACGTATCAGTAAATATTATGACAGCAGTAGTAGTTAGGCAGTTCACTATAGTACAAAAACCATCATGTGCATCTAATCAGGCAATCATATCAACTTTGGATAATGTTATAGATTGTACAGGAAGATAAAAGCAGAGATACACACAGCCCACTCTAATAGCTCATAATAGTAATCATATCACCCCCCATTATTCCAATCTTTGCATGAAATATAGTAAGTATGAATATAATCATTAGCAGCAATACACAGACCAATCAGTGCTCCACTTCGTGTGAAGCATTAACCAAATCTGTAACCTTCTAACCCTTAGTTGGTTTGTTTGTGTTCAGGGGTTGAGGACTATTTAGTGCAGCAAGTTATAGAGAAGGGCTGCCACTGTAAGGGCAGCCCTTAAGGGTGACGGAGGAGGTCTTCAAACCCGGTCTACTACAGACCTTGTGAAAGTACAATATGCTGGTAGGCCCGCAGGTAATGGAGGCAGTCCTAGGGCTGACTTTTAGCAGACCTGTGAAGAGGTAGAGACCTAGGGATGAATAGGAAAAAGTCTGCACCAGACTTTAAGTAGCTGGTTGTATCTTAAAGGTGAAGGATCAAGGGGAAAAAGGTTGCCAAAATGGGCAGCGTAGCCCCAAAGGTGGACTGCTGTAGCCTGTAACCCTAGCAACACGCCCAGGTCATGGGAAAAATGCCAAGAGGATTCGTGGGAGGAAGGGAAGGTTGTTGCGAGGCTGTGCTAGAGAGCAGCGAAGGATAGGAGGATGAATGGAAGCACTGCTACCACTCTAGCAGCAGGCCCAAGGAAAGGATAAGGTAGTGAGAGGATTTTCCTTTTGGGCAGACCCAAGGGTGAATGGGTAGTGTGGGAAAGAAAAGAGCCAGCGAAGGAGAGAAGGCCAAGGTGGGACAGCAAGGGTTATGGGAAGGCCTTTATGGTTTTAGAGCAAGATTGGGACTGTTTTAGGGCCCCTTTTTAGGGCAGAAATTAAGTTTTAGGATTTTTTATATTTTTAGGTTTCCCTATAATTTCGCCTTAGGGTTTTTAGGGCTTTAGAGGCTAGGCCAAATTTTTAGGGGAGGAGGCCGAAATATTAGGGAGGCCAAAAAATGCATTTTTTTTTGCTTTTAGGGTTTTCAACATAAAATTGCAGACCTATATTTGACCTAATACTAATCCCAAACTAACCTAGAACTAGGTTTTTTTAGAAGAGAAAAGGTGTGAAAACCAAGGGAACTAACCTTAGCAAAAAGCCCTACCACAACCTAGGGCATCTAGGGAGGATGGCTAACCTAGAGAGGAAGAGTTCCTAGGTAAGCAACTAGCCTAGAAAAACTAAGGAGAAACCCTAGAGCACCCTCACAAGGAGACATGCATCAGTTTGCTAAGGTGACAAGAATGAAAGGTAATGGCCTATCCTAGGAAAAAGTGCAGCACTAGGGCTACCACTAAGACTTGAACATGCACATCCACCAACATTCAAACAAAAAGATGAGAAGCCTGAATTTTTTGTGCTCGTGTTCATCCAACAAATCAAAACATCACCAAGCAAAGAACCTCACCAAAGAATTACCAGAAAAAGCTTGCATTAACCCATAAAAACTTACTCAAGAGGAGCACATCCATCCAAAGAGTCCTAATAGGGGTAAAACAATTGCATAGTGTATTATCCCATAAGTTCGGTCTTTAAAATGAAAGTGAGGAGATCTATTTATATTATCTCACACTCACTTTTTAAAATATCCAGGCCTACATGCCTAAATAAGTCAACTTAAAATGTCAACTGAAAATTGAAAGAAAATAATAATAAAATATAGCCTAAGGTAGGCTCCCTGGGGTATTAGTACTCCCAGGTGCCAAAACACGCTCAAATAAGCGAATCACTTCGAACGAAAGGTTGGAGTGAGCTGGAGGGAGGGCGTTATACCCTATTTAACCCCTAGAATGCTGTAAAATCCCTCAATGCCCTTCTCAAAGCATGAAAATGGCCTGGCATGAAGGATGTCTTCCTTTGAGGAGATAAGGCCAGGGAGAGCAAGTGCCCACTGATTGAAGGGCCAGGAGAGTGTCTAAAGTGGTTGCGAATGAAGACGAGTGTCTCGTAGCTGAAGCAGAGGCCACCAGAGTTTGTAAACAAGATATGGAGCCATGTGACCCAGTGGTCAACCTTTAGGGGCCCCAGACACCAACCTCGAGGTTAAAAAACCCCAATAAAGGGCAGTTAGCAGTGTCATTAAGCCATAGTACCGCTAAAGGATGACCAAAGGGCCCAACCATGATCACCATTGCTTAATAACACCCCCCTTGGTAAAAAATTTGGCCCTCTCCCTAGGGTACACCTGAAGGTGCACTGGGTACAGGTGTAGCGTAACACCATCAAAAGTTCAAACTTCACCTGTGATATAATGTTTACAAAACAAGCCACAGCAAGTATAAATAATCCTTTGTTCTCAAATCTAGATTCTAAACTGAAAAAGACAAATAATTATTCTATCTACTAAACTTTCTTAAGCCTCTTGCCACGAACAATTTCAATTTTTTTTTCCCATGGTCTAGTAGCAACAACAATCATTTCGTGAGCATGGGGATTTTTTTTTCTTTTTTCTTTGGAGTGTAGGGAATAATGAATTGTTTTGAGAGCACTCTACACTCTGAAGTGAGCTTTTGGAGCAAGAGCATGACAAGGGGGAAGCTTCCTCGCAGAAAGCGTAAGGACACATTATTTAATCGATTTTCACTTATTTGGAGGCATATTTCCCCTTTTGAGATGTTTGTGGTTAGGACACATCATTCAAGGCTTTTTCTATGTATTTGGAAGAAAGTTCTTTACATGAGGAGATGCCATGTGGCACTATTGACATGATCAAACCCTCAAATGAAAGGCATGCTGCTTATGAAGATGACAAAGGGCATTATGGACCGAACCTATTCACTCGAAGCGCAAAAGGAGCAAATGCCCTACTTTAGACAAGCCTCGAAGAATTATATGTGGCATGGAAAGAGGCCAAAGGAGGAGTACCCTTGCTTAAAATGATGCCATGTGGTAGTTGAAGCAAGTGTATAGTGAAAGGAGACTTCTGGATGAGCAGTGTTCCACTTGAGGGTTGAAGAATGATATTTTGTTGTTGCATCGAAGAGGTGCACTCTACAACCCTGTATGGGAGGGATGTGTAACTCCTTCCGTGCTCATCCTAGAGTTGACACGTGTCTCTTATAAAAAATAATAAAATATTATTAAAAATAACATGTCGGCTTAAATTAAATTTAAATTATTAAAAATTGCATAGAGATAAAACAATACAAATTAGATAAACTAAAAGCATAAACATTGGATTACACATTTCGTCAACACTTCCACTCTATTGATCCCTCTCGGTGCTTGGTAGATCCCCTTTTAGATGGATCTATGCTGGTTTGTAATCATGGATCTACCCTCAAAAGGATGGGAATCCTCTTCAAGAGGGAATTTAAAGGTATGTTGAGGATCTTTTTTGGTATTATACATGGATTGGGGCATAATTCACATATTTGGAGGAGCTACGTGAAGGGAGAGGTTTAGATGGATCTATGCTGGTTTGTAATCATGGATCTACCCTCAAAAGGATGGGAATCCTCTTCAAGAGGGAATTTAAAGGTATGTTGAGGATCTTTTTTGGTATTATACATGGATTGGGGCATAATTCACATATTTGGAGGAGCTACGTGAAGGGAGAGGTTGGCACATGTCATTTTGTAATTAAATTCAAGCCTAAAAGCACTCTAAGACGAGCACCCAACTACTAGAGTTTGTAGCTCTCACGTACCCATACCTCGACTATCATGCGGAATTAAAAATTTTCTTAAAGAACCATGGTTTTTCTTTTGAAACACAGGGCATGGCTATGAAAACACTTTTCAACCTTCATACTTAGGCTCAAGAACCACTGTAACAGTCGTTCTGCCATCAACAAATCCACTCTGTGATCGGAAATACATTTTCCGCACTGAACCTGTCCTTTCGGCCCTCCACCTTTCGCATTCCCCTTTCCGCCGCGGAATCGGGAATGGGGAACACAATGTGCGACGGAGTCATTCAAACCACGTTCTGCCTTCTGCCCTTTCGCCTTTCGCCTTCAGAACTCGAAAATCGGAAACAGAACAAACGACATAATCCTTTAACCACGTTTCTGCATTCCGCCCTCCAGTGCGGAACTTGAGAATCAGAAAACTCACAAACGACGGAATCCTTTATCCATGCATCCACCTTCCGCATTCCACCCTCCAGCGCGCAACTCAGGAATCAGAAAACTAACTTTTTCTCTTGACCTTTTTCCCATTTTCCGCCTCCCGCCTTCCACAAGCCGATTTCGGGGTGTGGAAAATACACTTTTGCCTTGGAATTTCCGGGTCTTTTTCCTCTTCCGACTTTTGCCTTTCGCAGGCGGATTCCGGGAATCAGAATTCAACGTTTTGCCTTGTCTTTTTTCCTGTTTTCCACCTTCTGCCTTCCACCTTCCGCAGACGGATCTTGGAGTGTGGAAAACCAACCTTCTGCTCTGTTTCAACTTTTGTCTCTTTCGCCTCCCGCCTTCCGCCTTCTCCAGGCAGATCCCGGGGTGCGGAAACACTTAAGTCAGATGCCTTCTGACTCTGTAACCAGGATTCTAGCCTCCATGATCATAAGCAGAATACATTGAAACATACAAGGCATATACAAATCCAAATGCAGGACATTTAACCAACAGTAAACTCTACTGAAGCATTAGCAAACATTCATCAATTCATTTGTAAGCAAACACATTGCATAAATAAGAATAACAGAGAATACTTATCTTGAAGATGAAGCTGTCCTGCAACTAGCTATGTCGTTGCAACGTTCCAACCAATCATAGGCCAGTTGTGTTCATTAATCTCTCAACACAACTGCCACCCCCGAGCTGGGCATGACTTCCACAAGGAACTAGGGAACAACAGACTCGCACACAGCCAGATCATAACACACACAGTCAAGCCAACCTTCAGTTGGGTTTCACAGACTGTCTAGCCAAGCCAACACACAGTTGGGTTTATTAGACTATAGGCAAATAAGCCAAGTTGATGGGTTTCACAGGAAATTCAACCAAGCAATCTCACTGCTGGGTTTCACAGACCATTCAGCCAAGCCAACTAACAGTTGGGTTTCACATACTGTACACAGTCAAGCCAACACTCACATTAAGGACCAGCCAAGCCAACAGATGGGTTTCACAGGTTATTCAACCAAGCCATCGCATTAATGGGTTTCATAGGCTATTCAACCAAGCCAACATTCACAGTTGGGTTTATCAGGCTGTCCAGCCAAGGATTACACACATGGCCAAATGCACAACAAGACATAGCCAAGCAAACTACCAGTTTTATTAGGTTGTTCAACCAAGCCAATATCCAATTGGGTTTCAAAGGCTGCCCAGCCAAGCCAATATACAATTGGGCTTTATCTCCTTTGGGTTTATCAGGCTGCTAAGGCAGTGGAAAGGTAGAATGACTAAGCTAGTGGCTCATTCAAGAGCTAGGGACACCTCCACAAGATCTATTCGACTTGGCATCCACATTACCTGCACCCCAACACAAGGAAGCATCCCCTTCTCTGCTCCACAGTCCCTCGGGCTATACCTTCCCTTCCAGTGCTCTTCAAGGCATGCAGTGAAGATTCACCAGGCACTTTTATCTTTTCGTGAGGTTCCTCTTTGCACTAGGTTTATCAAGCCCATTCCTCATCTATTCCACTCCTAAGTCTTGCATACAGTTTAGACCCAAACTAGGATGCACATCACAACAAACCACAGGGAGACTTATTAGCAACATAGGGTACACTCTGTAACACAGAGAAACAGGTTTGCATACCACTCTGTAACACAGGAGAAACAAGGTTCACTTGCACACAAGAGACCAGGGTTTACTTGCATACCACAATGTCACTCAGACAAACACTGCGGAACCGCACTTCCGTGACTAAGGATAGTCGAACCACCACATTGCGCGTCTCCAGAGCAATTGTGAATGAACGAATCCCCCCTGCCGTGAACGCTGAGGGACAACAAAACCTTTCCCTCGACTGAGGAAAGACGGACTGGCATGCATCACGTGCTTCCTTGTGTCAGAAGCAAGATTGCGGCTTCCCAGACTGTAGGCTGCAGGTAAGCTCAGTCACGAAATCGACTGCCATGCTTTGCTCTGCTCAAGACATTAACTGCCTCAACCAATTTCTGGAAGAAATGAATGATCGAGGACAGAGGACAAAAAGGTAGCTGAGGGTTCATGGGTTTCACCATTGACATCTGGTCTCACCCTATTGGCTCAGGAGTTGGACTAACTCCCCTCCCTATTCCTTGTGAAATCATGCCCCCATCTCTTTCACGTTGCAGTGCATAGCTAGCTGTGGTATTTTATTAATTTGTACATTTACATTATATTCCAAAATATACTGTGCATGACCAACACAAGAGCCATAGGTATCAACCTTGATCATCTATACACAAAATACCAAATCTATGGCAGGGCCTTGGCCTTGAGCTCCTTGCCATGATTTAAATACAATACATACATCATGTACAATTTCAATACCATGGGGTCAAAATTGGGGTGTTGCATTCCCCTCCTCCTTCATTAGCACTGTCCTCAGTGCTTTACAAAATTGAACAAAATTGGATGTGCCAATCGCATGGCATCCTCCAGCTCCCACGTAGCCTCATCCTGACTGTAGTGCTTCCACTGCACCTTTACCTATCCAATGGCTCGATTCTGGAGCACTGTGACCTTCCTGTCGAGGATGCGCAATGGCTTGATTTGGAACTCTCCCTCGGGTTCCACCTGAATGACATCCCAATTTATCACATGGTTATGATCATGTACATATTTCTTAAGCAAAGAAACATGAAAAACATTATGCAACTGGCCCTATCCTTTGAAACACTTCAAAAGGCCCACAATATCTAGGTGACAGCTTGGCACAACTTCCAAGCTTCAAGGAACTCTTTCGTGGCCTCACTATGAGGTAAACATGATCCCCAACACTGAACTCTTTGTGCACTCTATGCTTATCTGCATAGCTCTTCTGTCTATCTTGGGCTGCCTAGATGTTTTGCCTGATCTTTGCAAACTCTTGCTCCATATCCTTGAGCAATTCTGGACCAAGCACAATCCTGTTCACTGGTTATCCCAAGTCATTGGTGTCCTATGCCTTCTTCCATACAAGGCTTCATATGGACTCATTCCCAATGATGCTTGTTGCCCATTATTATATGCAAATTCTACCAAGTGTAAATAATTCTCCCACTTGGATGGTTTGTCCATCACATACATGTGAAGCATGTCTTCAAGCACTTGATTCACTCTCTCTGTCCGTCCATTAGTTTGAGTATGATAGGCAGTGCTGAAGTTCGACTTGGTACCCAAATATGCAAACAAACCCTTCCAAAACTTGGAAGTAAACTTGGGATCCCTGTCAGAGACTATTGCCTTAGGCATTTCATGCAATTTGAAAATCTCCTTCATGAAGATTTTTGCTTGCATCAGTCTTATATGTGGACTTAACCGATATAAAATGTGATTCCTTTGTCAACTTGTCCACCACAACCATGATGGAATCATGTTGTCTCCAAGTCATTGGCAATCCTGTAATAAAATCCATGNCTGGCAAAGGCTGCAATAAACCTACTGGGTGTTGATGCTCAACCTTCACCTGCTGACATTTCATGCACTTAGAAATATACTAAGCAATGTCCTTTTTCATTCCTGGCCAAAAATACTGCTTTCTGGCTGTAGCAATTGTCTTTTGATATCCAGGGTGACCATAATATGGAGTTTAATGGATTTCATCCATAACAATTCTCCTCAAGTCCACTACATTTGGAATATAAATTCTGTTCTTATAGGTAAGTCCATTTTCTTCCAATTTATATCCCTAACAATATGCTGTCTCAAATCTGATTGGAAAATACTAAGAGATGCCACATGCATTTCATGCACCTTCTTACTGAGTGCATCAACCACTTTATTTTCTTTTCCTTTTATGTGCTTGATTTCAAAATCAAACTCACATAAAAACTTTAGCCATCTAGCTTGCTTAGCATTTAGAGTTGGCTGATCAAACAAATACTTCAGACCACAATGGTCTGTCCTTAGGTCAATTTTTCTGCCCATTAAGTAATGCCTCCACATCTTGAGAGCATATACTATGGCTGCAAGTTCTAGATCATGGGTAGCATAGTTCTTCTCATGATCCTTCAGCTTTCTTGACTAATAACATACCAACGTGGTTGTCTTGCATAGAAACTCCTCCAAGTCCTTGATTACATGCGTCGATACACACCACAAAGTCTTTTTTTGGGTCTACAACTTTTAGATTTGGTGCACTTGTAAGAAGATTCTTCAATTGCTGGAAGCTTTCTTCACATCTTGGTGTCCACTCAAACCATATCCCCTTCTTTTGCAAGGAAGTGATTGAATGTACAACCTTGGAGAATCCTTCAATGAACCTCCTGTAGTATCATGCAAGTCCCATAAAAGACCTCACATCTATCACATTTCTTGGGGTTGGCCAATTCATAATGGCTTCAATCTTTTCAGGGTCCACAGAAATGCCCTCCTCTCAGATAATGTGACCCAAATAATGAATTCTATCTTTATAGAAGTCACACCTGCTCAACTTTGCATACAGTTTATGCTTCCTTAGCAATTGCAATGTCAGTCTTAGATGTTCTTCATGCTCTTCCTCATTCTTAGAGTAAATAAGAATGTCATCAAGGAAAGCAAGAACAAACTTGTCAAAATACTTGCTGAAAACACTATTCATGAGACACATAAATGTAGCTGGTTCATTTGTGAGACCAAATGGTACCACTACGAACTCATAGTGTCCATATCTTGTTCCGAAGGATGTCTTATGAATATCTTCATCTTTGATTCTTACCTGATGGTAACCATACCTCAAGTCAATCTTGGAAAATACCTTTGCTCCTCTCATTTGATTGAAAAGGTCATCAATTTGAGGTAAAGGGTATTTATTCTTCATAGTGACTTTATTCAATTGTCTGTAATCAATACACAACTTGAGTGTACCATCTTTTTTTTCACAAACAGAACTGGTGCTCCCCAAGGGGACACACTTGGCCTGATATACTTCTTTTCTAACAACTCTTGCAGCTACATCTTAAGCTCTAGCAATTCTGGTGTGCTCATCCTGTAAGGTGTCTTAGACACTGGTGCTGATCCAGGCACAAGTTCAATTGTAAAATCAATATCCCTTTTTGGAGGAAGCACTGCAACTTCATCAGGAAAAACATCCTTGAATTCTTGCAACACATGAAAGTCCTCCAACCTAGGATTTTCATTCTCTGCTGCCTCCAACACATGGGCTGCATACAATTTACAACCTTTCCTACAGAACTTCTTCAGCTGCATTATTGAAATCTGCCTAACAGAGATCACCTTTGGAATGCCTCTTACAACCCTTGGATTTCCCTCTTCATCCATGCATTCGAAAGTCTTATTATAACAGTCAAGCGTAACTCTGTGCACTTCTAACCAATCCATTTCAATGAGAATATCATAGGAACCAAGTGGTAGAACATTCAGATCTGCATAAGTGACTAAATAATCCATCTCTAATGGATTATTTCTACCACTTCACTAACCTTTCTCTTGGTTCCAGTGGCTAGTTTAACTAACCATGATTTGCTATGCTTTAACTTCTTAAAAGCACAATTCTCAACAACTCTAGGAGTAATATAATTGTGAGTAGATCCAGGGTCAATCAAAACAGAAACAAATTGCTCAGCAATCTTACCTGCAACTTCAACCACAGTTGATTGATGATTTTCCTGACGGTCCTCTAGCACTGCATAAATTCTAGGGACAGTCCTTTCTGCTTGACCCACAGTTCAAATTCTTGGAACTGTTGAGGTATGTCAGATACATCAAGGATGATAAAGTGAAAATCCAGCGTTTTTTAAGTGGATTACCTCAGTCTTACAAAGACAGGATTGAATTTGATGAACCTAGAACTCTAGAAGAGGCTATCAGGAAGGCTAAGTATTGCTATGATCAGAACAAAGGAAAACCTAATATCCATAAGGCATGGAAAGACAAGAAGAATGAAAAGTTTGACCAAAGGAAGAAAGGTTTCAAACCTTCTCACTTTCGGAATCAGTAAAGGCAGCCATCACAAGCTGTGACTAAGCTAGCCAGAGTGATGGATGATATAGGTCAAGAAATCCAAAAGAGATCAGAGAACCTCTCCAGTGTTGGAGCTTTAATAATTTTCTCATTATCTTCTCTGTAACTTTGCATCTCCATCCTTAGGCTTCTCATGGTGCCTGCAATATCTGGGGCTGCATCTTGATATCTTCTCCCATTAGATTTTGTCTCAACATTTCCAACTTGGACGTTCTCCCCCATGGCATCTTCCTCATTCCCATAGGGATCCTATGCATCATTCATGTTGTAGGTTCTCATGGCCGAGCCAAAACACACTCTTCCAAATTGCACTATGACTCTGCAAAATGTGTTAATAAACACACTGTTAGACAATCTTAGAATTCAAAAACCACTTACTGTGGAACCAATAGCTCTGAAAACTATTCACTTGGCCCATCTAAGCCCAATGATGTAACCATTAGCTCTGAAACCACAATGTCATGCACCTATACCCCGACTATCATGCTGAATTAAAATTTTTCTTAAAGAACCGTGGTTCTTTTGAAACACAGGGCATGGCCGTGAAAACACTCTTCAACTTTCATACTTAGGCTCAAGAACCACTCTAACAGTCATTCTGCCATCAACAGATCCACTATGTTATCGTAAATACCTTTTCTTCATTGAACCTGTCCTTTTTGTCCTTCGCCTTCCGCATTCCCCTTTTTGCCTTTCCGCTGCGGAATCGGGAACATAATGTGCGATGGAGTCATTCAAACCACGCTTCGCCTTTCGCCTTCAGAACTCGGAAATCGGAAACATAACAAACGACAGAATCCGTTAACCACGTTTTTGCCTTTCGCATTCCGCCCTTCCGCCCTCCAGTCCATGCTTCTGCCTTTCCACCCTCCAGTGCGAAACTTGGGAATCGGAAAACTAACATTTTCTCTTAAACCTTTTCCCATTTTCCACCTCCCGCCTTCCGTAGGCGGATTTCGGGGTGCGGAAAATACATTTTGCCTTGGAATTTCTGGCTCTTTTTCCGCTTCCGACTTCCACCTTTTGCAAGCGGATTCCGGGAATTGGAGATCCAATGTTTTGCCTTGTCCTTTTCCTTGTTTTCCACCTTCCGTCTTTTGCCTTCTGCAGGTGGATCCTGGAGTGCGGAAAACCAATCTTTTGCTCTGTTTCAACTTCTCTCCCTTCCACCTCCCGGCTTCCGCCTTCCGCAGGTGGATCCTGGGGTGCGGAAACACTTAAGTTAGATGCCTTCTGACTCTGTAACCAGGCTTCTAGCCTCAATGATCATAAGTAGAATACATTGAAACATATAAGGCATATACAGATGCAACTGCAGGACATTTAACCAACAATAAACTCTACTGAAGCATTAGCAAACATTCATCAATTCATTCATAAGCAAACACATTGCATAAATAAGAATAACAGAGAATACTTATATTGAAGATGAAGCTGTCCCGCAACTAGCTATGTCGCTGCAACGTTCCACCCAACCATAGGCCAGTTGTGTTCATTAATCTCTCAACACAACTGCCACCCTCGAGCTGGGCATGACTTCCACAAGGAAATAGGGAACAACAGACTCACACACAACCAGATCATAACACACACAGTCAAGCCAACTTTCATTTGGGTTTCACAGACTATCCAGCCAAGCCAACACACAGTTGGGTTTATCAGGCTGTAGGCAAACAAGCAAAATAGATGGGTTTTATAGGTTATTCAGCCAAGCCATCTCACTGTTGCGTTTCACAGGCTAATCAACCAAGCCAACTAACAGTTGGGTTTCACAGATTGTACACAGTCAAGACAACACTCACATTAAGGACCAACCAAGCCAACAAATGGGTTTCACAGGCTATTCAACCAAGCCTTCTCACTGTTGGGTTTCATAGGATATTCAGCCAAACCAACATTCACAGTTGGGTTTATCAGGCTCTCCAGCCAAGGATTACACACATGGCCAAATGCACAACAAGACACAGCCAAGCCAACTAACAATTGGGTTTATTAGGCTGCTCAGCCAAGCCAATCTCCAATTGGGTTTCATAAGCTGCCCAGCCAAGCGAATATACAATTGGGATTCACAGGCTGTCAGCTAAGCCAATCTCCTTTGGGTTTATCAGGCTGCTAAGGCAGTGGAAAGGTAGAATGACTAAGCTAGTGGTTCATTTAAGAGCCAAGGACACCTCCACAAGATCTATTTGGCTTGGAATCCACATTACCTGCACCCCAACACAAGTAAGCATCCCCTTCTTTGCTCCATAGTCCCTCGGGTTATGCCTTCCCTTCTAGTGCTCTTCAGGGCGTGCAGTGAAGATTCACCAGCCACTCTTATTTTTTCATGAGGTTCCTCTTTGCACTAGGTTTATCAAGCCCATTCCTCATCTCTTCCACTCCTAAGTCTTGCATACAGTTCATACCCAAACCAGGATGCACATCACAACAAACCACAAGGAGACTCAGCAACACAGGCTTCACTCTGTAACACAGAGAAATAGGTTTGCATACCACTTTGTAACACAGGAGAAACCGGGTTCACTTGCACACAGGAGACCAGGGTTTACTTACATACCACAATGTCACTCAGACAAACACTGCGGAACCACACTTTCACGAGTCAGGATAGTCAACCCACCACATTGCGCGTCTCCAGAGCAATCGTGAATGAACGAATCCTCCCCGTCGTGAACGATTAGGGACAACAAAAACTTTCCCTCGACTAAGGAAAGACGGACTGGCACGCATCACGTGCTTCCTCGTGTCAGAAGCAAGATTGCGGCTTCCCATATTGCAGGCTGCAGGCTGTAGGCAAGCTCAGTCACGAAATCGACTACCATGCCTTGCTCTGCTCAAGACATTAACTGCCTCAACCAACTTTTGGAAGAAATGAATGATTGAGGACAGAGGACAAAAAGGTAGCTGAGGGTTCATGGGTTTCCCCATTGACATCTGGTCTCACCCTATTGGCTCAGGAGTTGGACTAAATCCCCTCCCTATTCCTTGTGAAATCATGCCCCCATCTCTTTCACGTTGCAGTGCATAGCTAGCTGTGGTATTTTATTAATTTGTACATTTACATGATATTCCAAAATATACTGTGCATGACCAACATAAGAACCATAGGTATCAACCTTGATCACCTTTACACAAAATACCAAATCGATGGCAGGGCCTTGTCCTTGAGCTCCTTGCCCTTATTTAAATACAATACATACATCTTGTACAATTTCAATACCATGGTGTCAAAATCGGGGTGTTACAATAGCTCTCATTTATTATTATTTTATTTATTAGGGTTTGGTTTGAAAGGTATAAATAAATGAGAACTTCATGTGTTGGAGGCATGGTTGAAAGATTGGGAGTTCTCATCCAAGCTTAGTTGAATATCTTTGGGAGTATTGTAAGAAGGACTAATCTAGTGTCAGGTTTCCATCTTTTTTTCTATTTCTTTTGGTTGATGTGATGGTTGGAAATTATGTCACAAGGTTCGGGTTTGACAACCTTTAAGTTTGATTCGAGTTTGAATTTCTCGATGAAGTTTTGATGAGGTTTGGCATTAAGTTCACTAATATAGATATTTTCAAATTTTAAATATTTTATAAAATTAAACTATCCAATATATTTTTATTTTCTATAAATAATAAATAGCATTTAATACCTTTATCTATAAAAGAATTTAGTATTTACTATACATAAGTTAAAACATTTAATATTCAATAAAATAACATATGAAATATAACTTATTTATAAACTTTTTATTTATTTATTTATTTCAGTTGTGGTTCACCTACCCGCCAACGAGGCTTGCTACGTCCACGGGAAAAAGTCATAGGGGGCCCATCCGAATGGGCCTCACCCCATTCGCTCTGATTACAGAGCTATCCTGATGGGGACATCAAGTGAGGCCCTTATATAGCAATGTATAGCCACCCGGGGATTTGACCCCGAGACCTTCTGCTCACAACTTACAACACTCGACCACTTGAGCTAGCCCACCGGGATATGACTTATTTATAATTAATAGTTAATGTATAATAATAAAAACATTTAATATTTATTATGCACTATGATAACGTACGCATTTGATATATATATTATACATTGTAACTTTATAGATATATTATTTTAGCTACTTTCAATAATTTAAAAAAAATTGAACGTAGTATTGGATTACCTCTCAGGCATAAAACGTTGGCGTTGGTGTTTCTTGAAGACTTATCGGAAGACCCGTCCACACAAACAAAGAATTGGCACAATTGTGGCTGTGGCTCGTGGGATACTTGTCGGAATACCAGTCGACAAAGCGAAGCACAACGACACACATAGGATTACTTGCCGCCACGATCTACTAGCAAATTCGTTTATGGAATATCTCTGACATAGAATGTTGATTTTGTACCTAGGAAAGTGTTCCCCTAAGTGACTTTAGCCTTAGTCACATAAAGGGGGAAATAAAGTGACCCTTGCATTAAATGACTTAAGTGGAGCATTTAATGTGACTTTAGAGGTTAAAGTCAAGTTTGATAAATTTAAGTGGGTGAGGGAAAGTAATTTTTATGAGAAATTAAATGGAGCATTTATTGCCATCTCTAGATCTATTCTAATCTCAGCCATTGGATTAGATGCTCCCTCACCTACCTAGGGTTTCAAACAAAAGCAAGGGAAAAGGCACATTCACAATCATTCTTGAGATGAGAAGAAGAGAGAGCTGAAGAGAGGCACGAATATCGAGAACACCATTTTCTAAACAGTTTGTTGAAGGCACAAACTTCGAGGCACCTTCCAGGCACAAATTTCGAGGAAAGCTTGTAGACCGTACAACATGAGTGGGCATAGATTTCGAGGTATATTCAGGCACAATTTTTGAGGAGATATCAGGCACGTTTCCCAAGGCAGCAGACAGATAGGCGAGGCACAAAAATCGAGGCCTTACGATAACATTAAATGCAATCTGTATAGTACGGATTCTGAGAAGTGTTGGCACAGTTTTCGAGGGCAGAATATTGTTGTTATTTCAGGCACGTTTTCCAAGAAGGATTTGCACAGAAATCGAGTCAGCATTAGCACGGAAAACGAGACAGACTGCTGGGTCATTTTCCTTGGTTGAGATAAGTTGGATTTTGACTGTAAATGACTGTTTGATTTTTTCTAGAAGAAATAATAAAACTCTCTCTTTGACCGGTTTTTCCCTTGTGGGTTTTTCCAGGGCCATTGGCCAAAAATTTATGAGTACTGTGTGTTGAATGACGTGCATTTATTTTATTTTTTGTCCATGAAAAGAATGAAGTTGCAATCGTGGTTTTATGTCTGAAATTTAAAGTTATTTCCAGCCTTTTATTTTTTGGGTTCGGCAATAAACATAGACAAATTTTTACATCTAAACAGGAGGCTGAAACTTATGAAAAACTTACATGGTATCAGAACTGAGTGGGGCAGAAAACTAAATTTTTGCAGACAGAACAATCATTTCCAGAATTCAGAAAAACTCTTGTCACAATAGTACCAGTTTGCTGAAACTTGTTCCTTGAGAAAAATGACTTCAGTCGGTTTGAGAACGGAGGATAGACTAGATGGGGTAGGGAACTTTGTCCCATGGAAGGCTCGGATATTACTTGTGTAGAAGGAGAATGAGTTGTGGGAGGAGGTAGTCAGAAATACTACAACTAATCCCATTGCTATTTCTGCTTCTATCGATGTGGTAGCAACTGCTGCCTTCAACAAGAAGGATATTAAGGCCACGAGGATTATCCTAGATGCTGTTAAAGGCCATGTTATTCCACACATTTCAGCGAAGGATCATGCACATGAGATGTGGAGTGCTTTGACTGGATTGTTTCAGAGTTCTAATGAGAGTAGGAAGATGGTTCTGAGGGAGAAGCTGAAGAATATCAAGATGGTCAAAGCAGAGGCTTGTAATGGCTTATCTTACTAGGATCTCTCAGGTGAGAGATGAGCTTGCAGCAGTTGAGGTGGTTGTTACTGGTCCTGAGCTAGTGCAGACAACCTTGAATGGGGTGACTCCACCTTGGGCTGTGTTTGTACAGGGTTTGGTGGCTAGGGAGAACTTACCTTCATGGGACAGGTTCTGTGATGATTTTGTTTAGGAGGAGACTCGGAGGGGTTTCTTGCATTGCAGTGCTTCTACTAGTAGGGAGGATGAGGAGGATGTGGCCTTGACTGCGAAGGGGAAGAAGAAGAACAAGAAGGGTCCCAAGAAGGGTGGGGCCAAGCAGAAGGATGGGCAAAAGAAGGATCTGAGCACTGTAAAGTGCTTTGCATGTCATAAGATGGGACACTATGCTGGGCAGTGTTCGAACAAGAAGAAGCAGCAGCAACAAACAACAGCTTCAACGGAGGTCGATGACTTTGCAGCGACATTTCAGAGTGAGTTTTCTCTGTGCACTGGGCATATTGAGAGAGAGAGAGCATCTATTCTCATTGGTGCAGATGTTGATAGACAAAGGGAGTTTTCCTTGGTGACAGACCATTCTTACAGTGCATCTGCTTCCAACACTTGGTATATTGATAGTGGAGCTTCGAGCCACATGACAAGTGCTCGTGATGTTAGACACTGAGAGGGGGGGTGAATTAGTGTAAAGCAATTTTAGAACTTTTCTTAACTTGTCACAATTAACTACCAATTCATCACTGCATAATCATTTCATAAACATTTTTCACTTCATCATTCACATAGCATAAGCATTTAAATCATCAAGCACCATAACACTAAAGAACCCAACACCATATAATTTTGTAATCTTTTTGTATTAGTTTTGGTCCGACTACAACCGTTAGGTAAAATCAACACCCACTGATATGAAGAGCACCTACTCTGCATCCAGGACCCTGCGTGGTTTTCTTAGACCCTGCTAAGAAGGGTTTGAGGTTTCCTAACCTCAGAAGCAAGACAAGCTTGCTTTTACAATTATAGCTCACTGTATCACTGTCACATCACATCATATCTACAGGCACATCATTCTGACCATAACCACGAATATATCATTCATCAAATTGCTGCCAGCATCATACAATCATCCTTTCTTACTGCTGTACATCATGTCAATCTGTTCATCACAAGCACTGCTGCTGGTCATCTGCTCATCAAACATGTCTTCTACATTGCTGTCATAGTCAAGTCAGTCAACTTGTCTCTGCTTTCACCATCAATCTGCTGTCATAGTCAAATCAATCATATCACTGCTTTCACCATCCATCTGCTGTCATAGTCAAATCAATCATGTCACTGTGTAAGCATTATATCACTTGTAACTTGACACTTCTTTTGTTGTAGGTGTCACAGTCACGTTGTCAAGCTCACTCAAACACAGTCAGGAATATCACTGCCAAGGTAAGCAAATCATACTTGTCACCCTTGTACTGAGGTCTTCAAAGCCTGCTAATCATAAGTCAGCTATACAAGGCGTTATCATACAAATATACTTGTCACTGCTTGCTGCTTATCACACATCAACTTCTTCACTGATTGCTTGTCATGCAATTCTCACTCTCTCACTGCCAAGTATCTCACATGCATATACTTTCCTTCAAGAACCTGTCAAGTCTTCATCAAAACACTCATGCATATATTAAATCATTGTTGATATAATTATCATTCCACGAACTGTCATACATACCAGAAGAAGACAGTATGACACTTTGCAAAGTGTGTCAACTTCTTCAGGACAATCAACCTGAACTTTGCTTCATCACCCACTTCATCATGATCCTCACAGTTCATCGACAGCGTGCTTGAACTCTCATAAGCTGTGCATATCACAACTTTTAGACTTCACGCTTGGGCTGTGTATTAGTGTCATGACTCATAATCTCTGTTCATCAACCCTTCAACCTGTTGCTCAAGAATCTCCAAGTCATCGAGAAGTCTGCATATATGCCAATTCATTTAAGGTACTGCACACTTCAATACTGCTCATGTCTTCAAAGTCTGCACATGTCATCTAGGTCAGCTAAATGCTTCAAGATCATCAAAGGTCTTCTCAATTTGATGTTATTCATCATCATTATCATAGTGTATAAGTATGCATCATCATGTCTTCATTTGTCTTTTAACACTCCACTGTTTCATATACTGCATAGTATATCATTTCACTTCACTGTTTCATAACCATCATATACCATTACTGGGCATACATACAACACTGTGTAACTACTGAATCGTTGTATCATCATCTTCATCAAGGGTATTATCATAAGGCATACAACATCATTAAGGAAAATGTTTCAAGTGTATAAAGTGGCATTCATCATCATCAATAATAGGTCTGCATTATAGATCACACTTCACTGTACATATACATATGCCTACATATAACATACCTTCATAGCTTTACCTTGAACTGTGTGTACATCACTTCATACCTAGGTTGTGTGCGTGTCACTGTATTGTACATACACTTGACTGTGGATGTATGTGCTGGTAAAACTTCACACAAAATCCAACTCGGGCTGTATGGTAAACTCCAATTCGTGACTGAGGTTGACTTAGAGCTATGTATGATGACCATCATCCAATACCTAAGTGAAGAACTCGGACTGCTTCTCTGCTGCAAAAAGGAAATGTCTGCTGCTACTAGGATTCATCAATTTTAGGGCTTGTTTCATGACTGTGGAAACCCTCCAACAGTCTACAAGTTCACTCCTCATTTATCGTCGTTGGATTCTCATCATTGGATGCAATTTAAGCCCAAGCAAGTCCCCCCCAAAAAATGGACTGCTGTAACCTTCTTTCATCATCTTACTGGACACTACATTTGTTATTTGCTGCTGAATATACCCCAAAAACAGACCTCAAGAGAGGTCGCATATCCTGCTACTTATTGTCATCAGCTGCTGCCCGAAAATCAGACCTAAAAGAGGTCGCATATGCTGCTGTAAGAATAGGAAACAGTCCGAAAATATTACTAAAAGACAGCCCGAAATTACCTTTGCTGCTGCTCCTTCCACAGTCCGAAATTCCTCAGACCAGCAGCGAATTCAGCCTCAGACAACCTCCGAATTTCCACAGTAAATTCTGCTGCTGCTACCTCATAAATTTTTTTTTGTCTGCTCCTTGTGCGGCTGCCAGACCTCCGAATTTCCACAATAGTCCACTTGCCTCAGTCCACGAAAAAAAATCTCAGAGCAGATCCGAAATTGCCTTCAAATTAAAACTTTTGATCACTTATTTATACCTTTTCTTCTCCACAAAGCTTGGGGGCCGACTTCATCAATTTTCATTCTTTATTCCAAAATAATATTTTATTATTTTTCCTTAACCTCTGGAGGCCGACTTACTAAATCAAATTTTTATTTTTAAGTTTTTCTTTTATGAGCGATTGGTTGGGTGTTTATATATAGTTCAATGGAGGCTAAAGGAGTTTTAGCTGGCTGACTTCTATCAAATGAGGAGTAATTTTTGGTTGGCTGACATGCTTGTATATAAAACAATAATACTTACCTAATAATATAAACATTTCATGTTCAGCCTCCATTTCAAACAATGTGCACACAACCCCCTTTTTAAGATAGTGTTACCTTAAGGTTGTTTTCTCCAAGGCATCATCTTATTCCAAGGTAACTACCAATCCACGTCAAAGGCTGGGAGTGGGCCTTCTTCAAGACTTATTTATTGTTTTATTGCCACGTCAAGTTTAAACCATTTCACACTTTTGGAGGGATGACCTAATATTGTTACAATGTATGCAAAATCTTCACCAACACATCAAAGGTCTCAACAATACTTCAAGAGCTCCAACAAGCAACAAGGGATTGATCTCCATAGTTACCACCATCGTGATGACACAAAGAGTTCCAAGGAATTCTTCAAGGGTTTCAAGGGCTTCAAAGGTTATGTTACCATATGCAAGAGCATCATCATGCCACATCACACAAATGACCACATAATGGGTCATTTGGTCTATTTGGTGTTCCAAAGGCTTCTTTATTCATGCCAAGGGACTTCATGGGCTTCTTCAACCATCTCAACCACACAAGAGGACCTCCAGGGGTCAAGATCCATCATGACATCACCTGTGGGGTTGGCAGTCCTTCTCTTAGGGTACCATGACACCATCAGAGCATGAATGACCATAGAATGGGTCATTAATGCTTCTCCAAACCATTTAGGGCTTCTCCATCGTCTACCAAGGCTTCAGGACCATCTCTAGGGTCTTCAGCATCATCAGCAGGGTCTTCAACATCTTCAGCAAATTGGTGGCTTCAAGATCCAGCCTTGTGGGTACAAGGACCTTGTCAACTGGGTACAAGGTGCTTCAAGGCACAAACCCACTATGTAAGCGATTAAGGCACTGCAAGTGGGATTTGGTGGCATCAATGACATCCCGTGGGTCCACTGCAAGTCCATGTTGGCATCAATGACAATTTCATCAACACGTGAGATGTTCTCTGAGCTTTCACAGATAGAGATAACTATGGAGGTGGTGTTGGGAGATGACTCAACAGTCAGAGCAGTTGGGTGTGGGACCATTACCTTTCAGAGGGATTCCATGAGTCTCATGGTGTTGAGAGATGTATTGTATGTACCTGGGTTGAAGAAGAACCTAGTTTCAGTTTCCATGATCGAGGATCAGGGTCTTGGGGTGTCCTTTTTAGATGGACATGTGCATATGTTTCCCAAGACTGCAGGACCATCTACTTCAGTTGGTATTGGAGTTAGATGTGGGAAACTGTATAGACTCTTATTTCAGCCTCATCATGCCTTGGCACATAGCAGCGACAATGAGCTTTGTGAGCTTTGGCATAGGAGGATGGCTCACTTGCATCATCCATCCTTGGGGTTGTTGAGACATATGGTTACATGCTTACCAGAGTTCAGCACAGGGCAGAGTGATGTTTGCAGGGGGCGTGCTTTGGGAAAGTACACCAAGACTGTTTTTTCAAGTAGTAGGTTAGCAGGGACCCTTGACTTGATACATTTAGATTTGTGCAAACCGATGTCTTCTGTTTCCTTTAGAGGATACGAATATTATGTGACATTCATTGATTACCATTTCAGGAAGACCTGGATCTACTTTCTAAAGAGCAAGAAGTTCGAGGAAGTCTTGCAAAGGTTCCAAGAGTTCAAAGCTCTTGTGGAGAACCAAACAGGGAGGAAGATCCGAGTTCTTAGATCGGCTAACGGGGGTGAGTATACCTCCAAGGAGTTTGATGGATATTGCAGATAGGAGGGTATCAGGAGACAGTTGATAGTTCTGTATACTCCATAGCAGAATGGAGTAGCAGAGAGGAAGAACCGGTCTATTGTTGGAGCAACCAAAGCTATGTTACATGACCAATCTCTTCCTTTCTTTCTCTGGGTTGAGGCTTGCAACACAACTGTATATCTTCAGAACAGGAATCCCAATCGTGCCGTGGGGAACATGACGCCTGAGGAGTGTTTTTTAGGCAAGAGGCCTGAGGTTAGCCATTTTTGGATATTTGGTAGTTTGACTTACTCTCATGTCCCTTCTGAGAAGAGGACAAAGTTGGAGCCCACTACAGAGAAGGGCATCTTTGTGGGCTATGATGAGACTTCGAAGGCCTTCCGTATTTACCTTCCCTCTCTGAGGAAAGTTGTTGTGAGAAGGGATGTGAAGTTTGAGGAGGAGTGGGCCTTTGGGAAGTCGAGAAAGTCAGAGCAGGGAGAGCAACAGGTTCCTGCACCTCACGTTGTTACATAGGTTCCATCTGCGCAACAGTTAGGATCACATATTTTCGGGGTTACAGGACCACTCAGTGTAGGCATAGGTTCACCAGTTTCAGTGGTTCAACCAACAGGGTCTTCGGGGACAGGTGATGGGTCTACGATTACAGGTACACCGTACAGAGCATCAGGATCACAGAGTTCTTCAGTTGTTGGTTCACCAGCTGCTAGTTCATAGGGTATTGGGGTTTCTAGTTCTCGTAGTTCTTCAGATGAGGACATGCCAGTGTGGGAGCAATCTTCAGGGAAGAAGAAGCCTAAGTGGCTTCGGGAGACCTTGAAGGAAGCTCGAGAGTTTGGGACACCCAGGGAGTTAGTGAGGGCCATCAAGATGCCTGACAGATTGGGCATGCTGTTGGTGGCTAGTACACGTGATTTTGAGCCTTCTACTTTTGAGGAGGCCTTTCAGCATCATGTTTGGCGAGATGCCATGATGGATGAGTACTATTCCATCATGAAGAACGATGTGTGGGAGATCGTTCCGATACCTGAGGGGAAGTCGGTGGTGACTTCTCGGTGGCTTTACAAGCTAAAGCATGCAGCGGATGGGAGTGTGGAGAAGTACAAGGCCAGGTTTGTAGCACGAGGGTTTTCATAGGTTGAGGGTATTGATTATGATGAGACTTTTGCGCTAGTTGCTTGGTATACTTCGATCAGGGCATTGATTTCCATTACAACCGAAATGGGTTGGAAGATCCATCAAATGGATGTGAAGACCGCATTTCTCAATGGAATCATACAAGAGGAGATTTATGTTGAGCAGCCTCAGGGCTTTGAGATTCATGAGAGAGAGTCTCATGTTTGCAGGCTGAAGAAAGCCCTATATGGGCTGAAGCAAGCTCCTAGAGCTTGGTACTTCAGGATCGATTCTTACTTGTAGAGGATGGGGTTTCAGAAGAGTGAAACAGATCCGAATCTCTACTTCATCATGGTTGGAGATGATCCGCTTATTCTTCTGATATATGTTGATGACTTGTTTATCACGGGGAGAGAGAACCATTGCTGCTTGCAAGAAGGATCTTGCAACAGAGTATGAGATGACAGATATTGGGCTGATGCACTATTTTCTGGGATTGGAGGTTTGGCAGGAGCCTGGACATATTTTCCTAGGACAGGGAAAGTATGCGGTTGATATTCTGAGGAGATTTAGGATGGAGGATTGCAGGTCGATGTCGACACCGATGATCACCAACTGGAAGAAGCTTCATGCTTATGAGGGAGAGTTGGTGGATCCTACATTATACTGTCAACTCATTGGTTCATTGATGTATCTGGTCAACACTCGGCCAGATTTGTGTTTTTCAGTGAACACTCTTAGCCAGTTCATGGTTGAGCCTAGGAGTGTACATTGGGTAGCTACAAAACATGTTTTGCGATACCTTGCAGGGACAGTGGATTTTGGTCTAGACTACAAGAGGTCGGATGGGATTAGGTTGGTTGGCTTCACAGATTCAGATTGGGTAGGCAGTGTGGTAGACCGAAAGAGCACTTCCAGATGTTGTTTCAATTTGGGCTCGACAACAGTGTCATGGTTCAATCGGAAGCAGAAATCTGTTGCTTTGAGTTCTGCAGAGGCGAAGTATATGACAGCTGTTGTTGTATTTGTAACTTTGGAATGTATTCACTTGTATATATTGTATTTCATTGGTCCCCGATGCTCCTATAGGGAGAATCATTTGTATTTCTTTGTACCCCAATGTTCCAATCGGGAGAATTACTAAAAGTCATGAGGAAGTCCCCTTCGTTGTAAGTCGGGTCATTAGTACCCTAGTTGTGGTTACTCGAGCCTACATAACTGAGTTAGGATTACTCGAGCCTGCATAACTGAGTCAAATATTAAGTGAACGAAAGAATATAAATAGAGGGAGGCGCTCCTCATTTGAGACACACACACTCACTCAACTGGGGCGCATGAGTGAGAGAGGAAGTGCTGGCACAAGTGAGAGAGATCAGCTGTCGAAGATGATCTTTATGTTTTTGGGTTTTACTGCTGCCATTGGTGCTTATTCTATCTCTGAGGAAGTTGCGGGGTTTTTCCTTTATGGTTTCCCCTAGGATAAATTTTTGTGTCCATTGTCTCTTGTGATTGATTGCTGTGCATGTTATTCTCTCAGATAAGATCCTAAGATTATATTGTTTAAATGATAAAAATCTAACATGGTATCATAGCTAACCTGAGAAGAAGACATTGTGCAGTTGCAGAAGCTAGGGCTTCTTACTTTTTGGGTCCTCTCCACAATCCATCAACAAAAGGGGGCTAGGCCAACTCTCCATTGAAGGGTGCATCTTTCTGTCGAAGCAAAATTTGATTTCGGGCATTTTCAGTTTTTGCTGCGGGAAAATAGGGCTTTTCACAAAAGTGGAATTTTTGAGTGAGCCCAGCATAGGATTGCTCTCCTCATCAAAATCGAAGTTTAGAGACCAAGGTCGAAGTTTTTGGTTGAGTGAAACTCTGAGAAAGTCAAACCCTAGTTTGATCCCGGGCCTGAAAAACCCTAAAATACTAAAACTGGTAGTTTTTGGTACCTTCGCTATATCTCGGGATTGAAGAAGTCTTGGGGGCTGAAATTTTCATAGGCCGAAGATAAAATCCTGATGTACCCTGTGTAAAAATTTCAGCCTTAGATTCGCTGTATTCTGGGAGATATGATTCCTCCAAATCAGGGTTCCAGTCTCTTCCAGGATTGATCCCTAAACATGACACTTAGGGAGAATTGTTATATCTCGGGCTACGAAGGTCCAAATGAAATTTCACAAGATGTTCCAGATAGGGCACGGACTGTACTTTCTGTGGTAAAAATTTCAGATCCCGAAGGTGAAACAGTGAGATGTGGCAATCCGTACAAGTTCGCTATGCTGAACAGTCCTGAATTAAGTCACTGTGGGAAAACTATCATAAGTCCCAATTGGTGAAACCAATTTTGATAAAATCTGTGGTATTGGAAAGAGGACAAACGAGGCTACCTTAGTACGAAATTCAGACACAGAGGAGCAGTACTTTCAGATATACCGCAGAAACAGTATTAGGCATTTATGCAGAAGAAATTGGAAAACTAGGGCTTCCTGTTCCGGGAGTTTCCCTCCACTGTTTTCAGAAAAGGAGTACATTGGACAGCTCACCTTGAAGAGGTCTATCTTTTTATCCAATCAAAAGTTTGAAATTCCAAGTTTTGAAAATTAGGGTTTCTTTGACAAACCCTAGATCAGCCAGTTCTGTAACCAGGATGGACACTTCAAATCGGTAAGATCTAATCTTTTGCTATTTACAGTTGAGGTTGTCATTTCAAGATGACTAATCACACCAGCTTGATGACAAGCCTCGTGAAGCTGAAAACTTCCGAGCATGGAAGTATAGGATTTTATTGGTTATTGAAGAAAATGAAATGGACAACTACATAAGTGGATAGGTTCCAGTTCTAGAGGGAGATGAGGCTAAAGCCTTACACAAGAAGAACTTGGTCAAGAGGATAATTGTTGATTCAATAAAGGATCACCTTATACCACAAGTGTCTTCCCTAAAGACACCTAAAGAGATGTTTGATTCCTTCAGCAAGCTATTTGAAGGGAAGAACATAAATCAGAAGATGACTTTGAGAAACCAGTTGAAGAATGTAAAGATCCAAAATGCAGAGACCATACAGTCATACTTTGCAAGGGTCTCTCAAATCAAAGAACAACTTGAAGCAGTGGATGAAGAAGTAGAGAATACAGAAATTTTGATAACCACCTTGAATGGCCTCCCAGGATCAAGGGATTCATTCATTCGAGGAATGTGCGTTAGAAGGAAGGGATTACCTTCAGCAGACTCTGGGAAGAGCGCAGACAAGATGAAGCTCGGCTCATAATAAGAGAAAGAGAAGATGGGAGCAACTAAAGATCAAGCTCTCACGATTCAAAGAAGATCCCTCAAGCGATGAGGAATACGAAGGACTCAACTCTTGAAGAACCTCTTATCCATATTAGCATTTGGATAAGAAATGATGTTGTTAGGAATGAAGAAGATGATGAAGCTGAAGGCTCAAGAAGAAGTCTACCCACGAAACAAATAAAGATAAGTATTCAATTGTCATTTCATGATATTGTTTTGTTATGCATTTGTTTATATTCAGTTGATGTGTTATGCATGATAGAATGTTTGCATTAATGACAGTATACTACTAATATGCATGTGATGGGTAAGTAGCTAATGGTGCTATAACAACTCTCCATTGCTACTTATCTAGAATGAAACCTCTTTGCTGACATATTGGATTAGTGCACAATCTCAATGATGTCATGGTAGAGATGGAAGGCATCTAGAAAGTTTCCGTGAGATATGGATGAATGTTGTATTGGCTAAAATAGTTGCATGATCATATCTTTATGCATAAGAATTTTCCATTATGAATATGCCTTATGAAATGTTTCTAACCATACAACTAATGCATTTGACTTGTAGGAAAAATCGTGTACAATCACCTACAAGAAAAGAAGGACAAGAATTGTTCCGAAGAACAAGTGATGACGGTTCGAGAAATAATCCAAGAATGAATAATAATATGATGAATGCAGTTATGTGACACTATTGAGCGACATCATTGATGTAGAACCTTCCAGCTATGAAGAAGTAGCCAAGAAGAAAGGGAAGGAGAATACCAGTTCAAGAAGAATGATGTCTAGGATGCAGTATTGAGACCTGAAGGGAAGTTCGTAGTTCCATCATGCAGTAGATGGAAACATCATGGGATACAAGGCAAGAATCGTAGCACGAGGCTTCTCACGGAAAGAAGGCATAGAGTATGAAGAGACATTTGCAGCCACTAGAAAGACACATGACAGACAGAATCATGTGTGCAAATGAAAGCAGGCCTTGTACAAGCTTAGAAGGCACCTGGAAAGAAGGCATAGAGTAGGAAGAGACATTTGCAGCCACTAGAAAGACACATGACAGACAGAATCATGTGTGCAAATGAAAGCAGGCCTTGTACAAGCTTAGAAGGCACCCATGAGATAACACATACATGAGGACCTTGAAGATCACTTAGAGTGATGAAGATCTTAACCTTTGCTACAAGGTTGAAGATGAAAGCCTATAGAGGATGACAAACTCACAGATGGGTGCGAGGAGAACGTTTTCAAGACAGAAGATCTTGGTATCCAGTGACCCTAGATGGATACATAGAATATTAGTAGCAGAGGAAGCTACTTGTCACTCCAGTACAGAATGTGTCAATGCATAGATTACGAAAGACAGAGGGAGAATAATGCTCCACTTCAGAGGGAGTGACTATAGAAGATCCTGAGATTCGACATGATACGACATGATGGACAACTTACTGATGGCTCTAGGCTTTACTAAGAGTAAAGTGGATTCCAACCTTTGCTTCAAGGTTGAAGGTGGAAGACCAATGATGCTCCTGTTATATGTCGATGACTTATTCTTGACAAGGAAAGAGGAACTCATTAGAAATAGACTTGTAGTCGAGTTCTAGATAAAGGACTTGGGTATGATGCACTACTTTCTAGGCATGGAGGTGTGGCAGAGTGTGGATGGAATCTTCCTTGGACAAGGGAAGTATGCAGTGGAGTTCCTGAAGAGGTTCAGGATGATGGACTGTAAGGCCATGACCACACCTATGGCATTGAACTTGAAGCTATTGAGTGATGATTCATTAGATACGGTTGATGCCACGATCTATCGTCAGATGCTTTGTTCCTTGATGTACCTGACCAATATGAGACTAGGTACTTGCTTTGTTATGAACAAATTGATGTCCCTGACAGAACCGAGACATTTTATCCTAATGGTTGCAAATCATGCAGTGAGGTACCTAAAGGGTACAATTGACTATGGGCTCAAGTATGAAGCGAATTAGAAGATTAACCTGGAGGGTTATGTGGATTCGGATTGGACAGGCATTGCCATTGATAGGAAGAGCACTTTGGGGTGCTGCTTCAGTATGGGATCAGGTGTGATCTCTTGGTATAGTAGGAAGAAGTCCTGTATGGCGCTGAGTACAGCCAAGGCAAATATGTTGCCACTTGCATTTTTTGTAGGATACAAAGAGGAGCAGTGAAGCTCCAGTATGTGATCTAGATCGAGATCTCTCGAAAGAGGGAGTTCTAGCATAGCCGGTTAGACAGGTTGTCTGAGCATAAAATCCTGGTGAAGCGCATATGTTGCTCAGACGTAAACGGTCCTGTAGGTTGTCGGATGTAATCGGTCCTGGCGAAGCTTGCAGGTTATCCTTGGACGTAATGAGCCTTGATTTGATTCTATGCTAGAAATGGTCAAATTGAAGTTTGAGTGCTTCAAGGAGAAGCTTGGTATTCTCCAGATCGAGGTTCCCTCCAAGGGGAATTGATGAGTCCGTGAGCCCTTCAGACATGGTGGCAGCCAGGCCTCCCATGGTCGGATGTAAGCGTTGAGCCCTTCCGACATGGTGGCAGGCCAGGCCTCCCATGGTTGGATGTAAGTGCTGAGCCCTTCCGACATGGTGGCAGGCCAGGCCTCCCATGGTCAGATGTAAGTGCTGTGCCCTTCTGACATGATGGTAGGAGGTTCCTCCCATGGTCAGATGTAAGTGCTGTGCCATTTTGACATGGTGGTAGGCGGGGTCTCCCATGGTTAGATATAAGTGTAGTGGCCTACATCAAGTATGAAAAAGGATTGGCTCTGTAGAGACGCACATCTAGTATGAAAAATGACTGGCTCTGTGGAAGTGCATCCAGCATGAAAAAGGGCTGGCTCTGTAGTGGCCTACATCCATTATGAAAAAGGACTGGCTCTGTAGAGACCCACATCCAATATGAAAAAGGACTGACTCTGTGGAGGTACATCTAGTATGAAAAAGGACTGGCTCTGTAGAGGCCTACATCCAGTATGAAAAGGACTGGCTCTGTAGAGGAAGACCTACATGGAGGCTAGGCCTACAACCAACATGAAAAATGGCTGGCTCTGTAGAACTTCCTGTGACGAGAAGAATTGAGAGATAGCACCATTTGATCGAGATAGCGGAAGCGGTGATGATAATGATCCAGCTTTGATGATGATCCAGCTTTGATGATAATCCAGTGATGATCCAGCTTTGATGATGATCTAGCTTTGATAATGATCCAGTGATGATCCAGCTTTGATGATGATCCAATGATGATCCAGCTTTGATGATGATCCAGTGATGATCCAACTTTGATGATGATTCTGTAATGATCCAACTTTGATGCAGCCATGCAATTGGAGGGAAATTCATACAATTGGTACATGTGGTGGGAGACGACAACTCGAGTCTGTTCCTTTAGTTGAAATAACTTTAAAAATGATCTTCTTAAGAGGTTTCAAGGCGTAACCGAGAAAGACTTATTTGCCAAGATCACCAGGTTGCAACAGAAAGGCAGTGTAGATGAGTACACATGTGAATGGGAAGCTTTGGCAACTCGAGTTCCATAACTAATTCATGACCAACATTTGCAAACATACGTACATGGAATAAAACTGCACATTCGGGATGAGTTAGAATTACATAACACTTCTACCATGGAGAAGGCAAGACGTAAGGCCAAGCTCATCGAGAACAAGTTTAAACGATCCACTCAAAGTAGCTTTGACAAAAACTACTCCAAGAGGAATCCTTCCCAATCAACGAATACATGAACTTCAAGATATATGCCTCCGCATCTTAGGAAAGGAGCAAAACCCTGTTTAGATGCCCAAAGGATGAGGGAAGGAAAGTGCAAATATTGTGGAGAGAAATGGGATCCTAAGCATAGATGTTTGCAAAAGAGCAACCCTCAAAAACTGTATCCTTGCGAAGCTGAAGAAGAAAAAATATTAGAATATGAAGAGTCAAGGGAGGAGGATACAGGAACCCAACCTGATTGCCACTCAGAACTAGAAGATGATACAGAGATCTCATTAGTCGCCATTACAGGGATATCCCAACCACAAACACTGAAGCTAAAGGGACATATAAAAAACAACAATGTTTCGATTCTCCCATAACTTTATTAATGTTAATCTTGCTAAGATATTCAACTTATTCGTTTTCCCAATGCCTAACATGAAGGTTATGGTCGAAAATGGCAAGAAAATTGAAAATGTGGGAAAATGTCACAAGGTTAAATTACAAATGCAAGAGTATAATCTAGAAACCGACTTTTTTGCCGTACCTCTTGGAGTAGATGTTGTATTGGGAATTCAGTGGTTGCAAACGTTGGGTACTTACTCCACTAACAATCAAGAACACTTCATCAAGTTCAAATGGTTAGGAAAAAAGTATAAACTATACAGTTTCCAACCACCCCAAATTCAATTGGTTACATCACATCAGATGGAAAGGTTGATTCGAAAAGGAGCACCTGCGTACATAATTCAATGTCAAGAGTTGGAGTAGCTAACATGTGAAGGGGATGACTACAAACCCCAGAGATACAAGAGCTAATCCAAAAACACCACAAGGTATTCTGAAAGCTTTCAATGGAGCTCCCACCAAACAAGGAGATTGAGCACATGATTGCGATAGAACTAGGGGAAAAACCTGTCAATATCAAACCGTACTGATACTCACATCACCATAAGACAAAGATCTAAAGGTTAACCCAAGAATTGTTAAAATGTGGAATCATTTCAAAGAGCCGAAGCCCTTATGAGGCTCCAGTAGTGCTAGTTTGAAAGAAGGATGGATCCTTTAGGTTGTGCATAGATTATAGAGGTCCGAACAAGATAACAATCAAGAATAAATTCTCCATTCCATTCATCGATGAGATGTTGGATGAGCTTCACAGAGCTAGGTATTTCTCAAAATTAGACTTGGGATCAAGGTATTATCAAATAAGTGTTGGACTAGAAGACGTAGCAAAAACAACTTTCCATAGTCATGAGGGCCATTATGAGTTCAAAGTAATGCCCCTCGGATTAACTAACGCTCCCACCACTTTCCAAACCACAATGAATGGATTGTTCCAGCCATATTTGTGAAAGTTCGTATTAGTATTTTTTGATGATATCCTCATATATAGCAAAACTTGGAGAGAGCATGTCTGACACTTAGATCAAGTACTAACCATCTAGAAGAACATCAATTTTTAATTTTTTTGCAAAAATGTCCAAATGCACCTTCGGAATAGAAGAAGTGGACTATCTTGGCCATATAATATCTAAAGGAGTCAAAGTCGATCCCAGTAAGATTAAGGCAATCACCGAGTGGCCCAAACCAGATAACATCTCGAAATTAAGAGGGTTTCTAGGCTTAACAAGGTACTATCAAAGATATGTGAATAATTACGCTTATAAAACGACCCCTCTAATAGATTTATTGAAGAAAAATTCATTTTGATGGAATGATGAAGCCAAAAAGTGTTTTGAAGCATTAAAAAACATTATGTCATCTACGCCATTATTAACAACCCTAGATTTCACAAAACCCTTTGTAGTTGAGTGCGACGCTTTGGGATTCGGGATAGGAGCAGTCTTGATGCAAGAAGGTTATCCAATGACCTTGAAAGCAAGAAGCTCAATAAGAGAGAGAGTTTAAATCCACGTATGATAAGGAAATGCTTGCCATTATACACGCTTTAACAAAATGGCGACAATACCTCCTAGGGAGCAAAATCTTGATAAGAACAAACCACAATAGTCTTCAATATCTCCTATAACAATAAACATTGTCAACTGAACAACATAAATGGATAGAAAAAATTGCTACATTTGACATGGAGTTACTACATAAGCGAGGAAAGGACAATGTAGTTGCGAAAAGATGAAGAGGTCAAGGCAAATGCAATCTCAGTCGCAGTTCCAGACTGGTTGGATGAAATCTGAGGAGAATATGCCAAGGACCTGGACACCTGTGCCTTAATCAATGATCCTAATCAAGGTCCAAGGTTCGAATGGAGGAATGCCATCCTTTGGTATAAAGGAAGGATATACTTAAACCCTACATCTAGTTTTAAGACCAAAGTGTTGATAGAATCTCATGATACCCCAGCTGTAGGACATGTAGGTTTTTTCAAAACTTACTACAATGCCAGGCAATCCTTCCATTGGAAGGGGATGTATAAAGACATCGAAAAGTATGTAGTCGAGTGTGACACCTGTCAAAGAAACAAATGCGAAAATGTCGTGACTCCAGGCTACTCCACCCGCTTCACATTTCAACCCAGAAAGGGGAGGAAATCTCCATGGAATTCATTGAAGGGTTACCCATATCTGAAGGCAAGGACAACATCTTTGTGGTAGTGGACTGATTAACTAAATATGCCCACTTTATGGGTATTAAAAAAACTGACTCCACCGAACAAATTGCTGAAGTATTTTGTAAAAATATTTACAAATTACATGGATTTCCAACAATCATTGTTAGTGACATAGATGCCAAATTCACAAGCAATTTTTGGAAGGAATTCTGGAAACAAATTGGGATCACTCTTAACATGAGCTCTGCCTATCATCCCCAAACAGATTGACAAACGAAAGTTGTTAACAAATGTTTGGAAGCCTATCTTAATAGTTTCGTCATTGACAAGCAGAACAAATGGTGACAGTGGTTACATCTTGCAGAATGGTGGCATAAATCCACCTTTCATATGTCAGCCAAAATGACACCTTTTCAAGCATTGTATGGTTAGGCGCCTCCCAGATGGAAGGAACTCGTTCAAGGTGATGCAAAAGTACCTGCAGTAAAAAGTCAACTCGAAGAAAATCAGAGAGTAATGCAAGTACTCAAGAATAATTGATCTATGGCACAAAATCATATGAAGCAGCAAGTTGATCAACATAGAACAGAACGAGAGTTTGAAGTGGCAGATTGGGTATTTTTGAGACTTCATCCATATAAGCAATTGTCTCTTAAGCGACAAGGAAAGATTAAATTGGCTCCCAAGTTTTATGGACCCTATCCAATTACCTGAAAGATTAGCCCCATAGCATATGAGGTGAAGTTGCCAGATAAGAGTCGAATTCACAACATTTTTCATGTTTCGAATCTTAAAAAATTACTGGGTGAACATCAAACTACTCAGACAACACTTCCTACCTTGGACGAAGAAGGGAAACTTATTTTAGAACCAGAGGCTGTCATTGATATCAGAGAAAGAAAACTACGTTCTCGAATAATCAAAGAATACCTTATTAAGTGGAAAAATTGCCTAGAAGAAGATGCTTCATGGGAAACAGAGAAGTTCCGTCAGCAATACCATTCATTACCTTGCTTTGAGGACAAAGCATCTTAAAAGAAGAGGGCAATGTTATACATTAAATAATTTAAAATTAACAAGAATAAATTTATATGTTGACTGTAACTTAAATAATAAATTAAGAGTTGTGACTTTGTGAAAATTCACATTAAAAACCCGATAAGTTATATATATTCGGGAATTACCTGTGTAAAAAGACAATCAGAGAAGTTTTATAAAAATAAATTAATTTATCTAGCAGTTCGTCTTTTTTTCTTGCATCGTGTTTTTCTCTTGCATCCAGCCAGCTAGGCCGTACAGAGACCCGTACAGGCCGTACGGATCTCTACAGGGACGTACAGGCAGTATGGTACAGCAGCAGGAGCAGGGGGTCTCAGGGGCAGTTTTTCAGAATTCAGATTTCTTTGCGGGGCAGATTTGCTGATTGTATTTTTCTCATTGGGTCATTTTCCCAGTAAGGGATCCCTTGTAAACTTGGACATTATTTAATGAAAAACAAATTTGAAGGGCAGATTTTTTTTTGTGTATGTTTTTTTATGAGATCTGTTTCCATTTCCTTCTGCTATTTAAATTTCTGTTAATCATTTCAACACTATAAAATATTTAGTGAGCTGCAATTTAATTTTCAGCAAGGAAAATCACTAGGAAATATTTATCTAGGACTGGAATTAGAAAAATTAACAGGTAGAACATCTAGTTTAAATCTTGAAAACTCCTCTGAAATTCAGAAAGTGGGAATAACATGAAAAGCCTATAGTTAGGCTGTAGAAAATTCTGCGTTTTACTGTTTGCTGGTTTATGTCAACATTTCGTGATTTTCACATACAGCCGGTTTTGCATTGGATGTAGGTTACTTATGAAATTTTACTGAACAAATAAACACACAGTAAAATACACTAACAGGCTGAAAAAACACATTTAACAATCACACCATAAAATGATAAGACTCAGAGATTTTTGGCCAAAATCAAGCCCTGGAAAAACCCCCACGGGGAAAACCAGTTAGAGAGAGAGAGAGATTTTATTATCTTCAGCAAAATATCAGAACAGAAATACAGTGAAAATTTAACTTATCTCCACCCAAGATTTCATCTCAAAATCTTGAAAAACGTGCCCAGCAAAGCCTTGAAAACTGTGCAGAAAAAAACCAGCAGTCCATAAAACTGTACGGCCTCGATTTCTGTGCCCTGTTTTATCTCGAAAATTGTGCCAGCATTTACCTCGATTTCTGTGCCAAAATCTGCCTAGAAAATTGTGCCAAAATCCGTACTGTATGGAATCCGTACAGTAGCATTAAATGCTGTCCGTACACCTCGAAAACTGTGCAGTCCGTACCTCGAAAACTGTGTAGCCCGTACACCTCGAAAAATGTGCATTAAATGCAGTCCGTACCTCTATTTCTGTGCAGTCCGTACACCTCGAAAAATGTGCATTAAATGCAGTCCGTACCTTGATTTCTGTGCAGTCCGTACACCTCGAAAACTGTGCATTAAATGCAGTCCATACCAGCAATAAATGCAGGTCGTACCCTCGATTTCTGTGCAGTCTCTCTTCTTGGGAATCGTGCCAATGCCCTAGCTCGACCTCCTCTCTCAGCTCAGTCTCTCCTTCTCGGAAAAATGAAAAGTGAAGTGTTTTGCCTCCCTCAACCCTTTTTGTCTAAACCCTAAGTGGGAATCTAATCCAATGGTGGAGAAAGTTCCAATCCAATGGCTAAGATTCAATGAGAGTAAAAATCACATTTATTTAAATCACTTAAATAAATTTCCTCACCCACTTAAATTGATCAAAATGTGACTTTAACTTTATAAAGTCTCATTAAGTAGCTTTTAATGTGAGGGTCACCTTTTTCCCTTTCCTAAGTGACTTAGGCAAAAATTCACTTAGGGAACAAATTCCTAGGTACAAAACTAACACTCCCTCTTACCGAGGAAGGTGTTCTGCACCACTCCCAACTTATCTCTGAAGAAGACAAACTTCCCCCTCCCCAAAGACTTCGTCAGAATGTCTGCTACCTGCTCATCAGTGGATATATACTGTAGCTCAACTGCCCCTCTCTGAACATAATCACGGATGAAATGGTACCTGATCTCAATGTGCTTCGACCTGTCATGAAACTTTGGATTCTCAGAGAGCTGAATGCAACTCTGATTGTCACAATAGATCACCATAGGCCTAAGTTGCTGATCAAATAAATCTACCAATAACTTGCGAAGCCACAGTGCTTCACAAGTAGCCTGACTGGCTGCCATATACTCGGCCTCAGCAGAACTCAGTGCAACGGACTTCTGTTTTCGACTAAACCACGACACTGCTGCCGAGCCCAAACTGAAACAACAATCGGAAGTGCTCTTCCGATCCCTCACACAACCTGCCCAGTCTGAATCTGTGAACCCAACCAAGCTGACTCCACCCGAACCCCTGTAGTCCAGACCATAATCCACCGTACCTGCAAGATATCTCAGTATGTGCTTTGTGGCAGTCCAGTGCACACTCCTAGGCTCAACCATGAACTGACTAAGACTGTTAACCGCAAAACACAAGTGTGGCCTGGTATTGACCAGATACATCAATGACCCAATGAGCTGACAATATAAAGTGGGATCCACCAACTTACCCTCGGAAGCATGAAGTTGCTTCCAGTT